>CM074127.1:4686777-4921472 GCA_037178625.1 Skeletonema tropicum | reverse complement strand
TGTAAGGAGACGAGCAAGAACCTACTTAGGTCCAGTCCATGACTTGAAGACTCTGGTATTCGGTTTCAGTTTGGACTACATATCACCTAAACTATGGCAGCTAAATAAGCGAATTAGATCCGGACAGACGTGAAATTTGGTGTTTCGAGCACATTTTTTGACCATGGCCGCCGCAGAGCCTACTAGCTTTGGCCAAAATCTCAAATCTGCCACAAGTGCTTTTATGGCGGAACAAGTGATAGAGTCGTATTCTTCTATATCTCAGGAGATGAGCAATGCACGTTTGGGTTCCATATCTCAGATGTGCTCCACAAAATTGGCATCTAGATTTGCTAGTAAAATCGTCTAACTACTGGACAAAATTGTTAGAGAGAATTACTAGCAAAATCTAAATGGGCGTATCTCTGCGAAAAAAGTAAATATTTGCGTGGTTCCTTCATTGGACTCACTCGTATGATCATCACCAAAAAGGTTGTACCATTGGTTTGGTACGAATATCGCTGTTTGTGATTTTGGCCTCCGTAGTAAAAGTCATTTTTATCATGGTTGTTTTGTGAGTGAAACACCAAAATTCCTACTTGGGGGCCTACGTAGGAATTACACCAGGAAAAAATCATCTAAATCGCTTACGAGGTGCCTTATGGACTGAAGTCCCGCTAGTTTGGCACTATAATTTCGAAAATTGCGCGCCCCGCCGGCCACCCACTCTCCCATACATATTTTGCATTGCTTTCTATCTTTATTCTTTGCTTTGTTCCATGGTAGGTGGTTTAGTTGCCGCACTACTACTAGAGAATGCCCTACTCCAATAGTTACACAAATCGAATGGCTTCAGCAATAGCCCTTTGCGCCGTGGCAGCCTCTTCTCGTCGTGCGTTGGTCTCAGCTTTTTCTGTTCCTTCGACGATGGCTTCAACTACACGGAGAACACGTCCGTCATCATCGTTTTCTTCTCAACTCTTCAGTACAACTGAGGAAGTCGACCCTGGTGTTGTGGAGGGGACTGACCTTCGTGTGCTGAAGTATCCTCATCCTTCCCTCCGTGCAACAAATGAAGAGATTTCAGACGAGGAATTAACTGGTCCAGGGTGTGAAATTTCAAAAATTGCAAAGGAAATGTTCTTGGTAATGTACGCCACAAACGGTGTTGGATTGGCTGCTCCTCAAGTGGGAATTAACAAGCGCTTAATGGTCTACAATGAACACGGAGATGCTAAAAAGTGGATGTCGGAAGTGATTATGGTCAATCCCAAAATTGTTGAATATTCGGAAGCATCTGATGTGGAGCAGGAGGGATGTTTATCTTTCCCAGAAATGGGTGGGGACGTGGAGCGATCGAAGTGGATTAAAGTTGAAGCGCAGAACTTGAAGGGTAAAAAGATCAAGAAGAAGTTTCGTGGGTGGGAGGCACGCATCTTTCAACACGAGTATGATCACTTAGATGGGAAGGTGTTCATCGATAGATTGACGGAAGATGGAAGGAAGGAAATTCAACCAAAGTTAGATGAGTTAATCGATAAGTTTGGTGATGGTGGGGCACTTTAAAAACTCGTGGACAGCACTCGATTAGGTGCGGTGCTTTATATTTCAAGTGTTGAACTATAATGTAATGTTTATGATTAACAACCACCTTAATCTTTCATGACGTAGCGGAAGATGCATTAAAATCAGCATAAGTTGATGCGTACATATTCAATAAGTGTTGTCCTGCTGTTATGGGTGGATACTTTGCTGGGTTGTCTTCATTGCAGCACGACTCGAGACATTCAACGAGTGCATCGAAGTTGGGCTCAAAGAAAAATGGCACAGAGTACCGCTCCTTTGCACCCTTTGGCGTGATGACACGATGTATTGTAGACTTGAATAATCCATTTGTCCATCTTTCAAACATATCTCCAATATTCACTACAAACGCACCCTTCTTTGGCGGCACATCAACCCATATTCCATCGTTTGACAATATTTGAAGACCGGGATTGTCATCTGTTAGCAGCAATGTTAACATACCATAATCGGAATGCGCACCGCAAGCGTATACTCCCTCACTAGGGGCACTTTCCTCTGAGGAATAGTGTAGCAATCTTATGCACGTGGATGGTTCTGCAAAGTATTCATCAAATAGATGAGGATTATTTAATGTCAAGGATACGGCAAAGCACCTCACTAGTTCCATACACACTCGAACAGCTTCCTGGCGATATCTTTCCATAGTACATCTAAACAATTGGCATTGCTCATCCGTCATACTGCAATTTGCATCAGTCGGCCATACGTTTGGTCCCTTCAATTTCTTTGGATCCAAAAGCTCGACATCCACCTCGTCACCAATATAAAATCCTTCCTTGGTATCGCCCCGTTTTTGATTCATCGGATCTAATGTCTCTTCTCCGAAGCGAGTGTATCCACGTCTCAGCAATGAATCGGATAATTCAAGTTTTTGATCCATTGGTAAAGAAAATAGTTGCCCAGATTGAGCGAACATATCGTCAAGTAGATTCTGTGGTATGGAGTGATCTTCGAGGTAGAAGAAGCCCACGTTGATGCATGCATCTCGAAGGGATGATACGATCTCCTCTTGAGATGCGTTTAGAGATATCGTTGGGATCATCGTTGGCGTTGGGATGTTAGTTGTCAAGCAGTTCATCAAGTTGCATCATGTTACATGAAGAACTCTGTTTTTTCCGAACTGTTTACAATAAGTACACCACCAACTCTCCACAACTGCAGTTTTTCCTTTGTACTTAAGTACTTATGTGTCGGATTATTGCTTTTTGTCTAATGTCTGAGTATTCTTGGTCTCTTGTGGTTCTGGAATCATTCTTCAAAAAGGATAAGTACAATTAAGTATCCTCCACGCATGCGCCTTTTCTGGATTCCAGCTGCTACCTGCTACATACTTATCTTCGTCCAGCTTCCAGACTTCCAGACTTCCAGCTTCATCATTCCAGCTGCCTCCGCGTTCCAAGTTGGAGGTGAAAACTTAAGAGGAATGAGCGAGTGAGAACACCTCAGAACGAATGAGTCATGCGTCTCACATTTTTTTCACATGAGCCTTCATAGGGTACCACGTACTGTACCTGGTGATTGACATTTACATCGAGTGCGTCTCACACCTCACATATAGCTTTCAATGACACCTTTTGCCCGTACATGTCTTCAAAACCCGCCACTCAGGGTGCCGCGACAAGTTTTAGTGACGTATTTCTACCACAAGTCCCTCTTCTTGGTCGTAAAAATCACACTTCAACACACGAAAAAGAGATGAAAGAGAATCCCACCTCAGGTAAAATCTTCCTTCCTCAACTCACGTGGTCGCACCTAAGTCGTAGCGGAACGAAACTGCCGCAAAATTGCTGGGCACTGCCTGAGAAGAACGAAAGGCACGTGTGAACCATCACTGCATTTGCGGAGTTGATTGGACCAATCAATCAACATCTACAAAAATATTGGGAAGCGTTACCCTTGACAGCAGTCAACATTGACAATCCTGCAGCTGCACGCGAGCGTGCAGTATCTTTAACTCTTCGATCCCCATCACCCCAAGCCAACCATGTCATTAAAAATAGAACTGCCGAAAAACATGTGCATGATGGAAGCCCAGCAAGGACGTCCTACTGTTATGCAGGACCCTCATGATCGAAGTGGCCACACCGTCGCAACAAGTGAAGATGATGATTTCCACCTCACCAAGGAAACCTTAGTTGCACCCAAATTCTGTAGAAAAGATTCCATTGCAGTTCATCAAGCTCGCCACAGTATAAACGACTGTGAAACGCATGAGAAGAATCCCCGCCTCGAAGACTTCCTGATAACTCATCATGTTGTTCATTTGAACCGTTTAGATGAGGATGAGGACGAGGGTGTGTTGACACCTGCTGTCACTGAGTCTGACACTGAATCCTCTTCCGGCACCGCTGCCGCTGCTACTACGGCAACGCCTCGTCGTAGCTGTCTACGTCCCGAGACAGAGTCTTACTACGATCGTCCCAAGACAGATAAATCCAAGCGAAGGATCCATTTTGGTCAAGTCTGCGTGCGAGACTATTGTATGATCCTGGGTGATAACCCCTGCGTATCATACGGTCCGCCCGTTACAATTGACTGGGACTATGTCGAGTACAACGCTCTTCAAGTGGATGAATATGAATTCCATCGACCTCCTCGTAGATGCCTCCGTGATATGGGTATGAACTACTTTCAACGCAGGCACATCTTGGCACTTGCTGGACACACGGATGAGGAGTTCAAGGCAGTCAAGAAGTCGATCAAGAAGATGAAGATGAATAGGTACTTGACCCAGTCACTGGTAACCAGTGCACTTCCATTTAGTATGTTGGAAGATACCATTGAGAGTACCGTGCGAAAATGCAAGCGTCTCTTCAAGGATGATCACTGGAAGAGTGAAAAACATTTGTTTGTGCATTGACTTCCCCCCTTTGCACTGCAATTTTGAAAAATTTCTTTTTTCAAAAGCTACTTTTGTAACCTTTGTACAGTTTTGTCTGAGTTTTTCTGAGTTGATTGCAACTCAGACCTCATTTCTCAACCCAATTTTAAGTTTTAGACTCGTTAACTTGCTAAACTTCGAGTTACTGAATCATGTACTTATGCATCTCTTTAAGAGCTTCTGCGCGCCAACAGTGGAATGGTGTCTAATGTCCAACAACCTATCTACTCTTTCCCTTACGATTTTTGCGAGTTCCTGTGAATATGATGAGAGCCTGAAAGGATGAGTAGATATAATGAACCATCTAATTTCAAATGCTACACTGGTATGATGGCGACGACGATTCAGCTGCCGATCAAGAGGCATCAGAGGAAGCCTTTTCTGTTTTTATATCTTGTTTAAACTATCTTTCTTAGAAGCAATGATGCGCACACCACCAAGGTTGCCTCCAACGAAGAGTGTCACTACAGACTTGTAGAAGTAATGTAAGCTTGTATATGTAGGTTCACCATGAGACGAAATGAAAGTTTCCTTATTCCTCTCGAACGTTGCCAATCTACCCGTGACAAACGTTGTCCATTCTTTGGTCTTGTCAATGAATTGAATGTTGTCAAACCCAGCTGTCTCAAGAGCAGCAATGTACTCTTCTCGCGTTGGCAAATCTTTACAAAAGACATCAGTGGAGAGTGATTTGAGTTCAGCTTCGGTAAATGACGAACGACGGTAATAATCTTCCACGAATAATGTGCCATCAGTCTTTAACATGTTGGCACAGTTTTTGAGTAGCGACAGCTTGTCAGGAATATGTAAAAACACCAAGAACGATACGAGTCCATCAAAAGATGATGGACCGTCTCCCAATTTGTTGAGATCATAATTCAATATATCACCATGTACATGCTTTACCAAGTCAGATATGTCGCATCGCTTTGTCAAATCTTCTCCACAATCATGTATATCAGGCTGTAATTCCATCGCGATGGTTGTGCATTTCGATTGAGCCGATAGTACTCGTGCAACTCCACCGAAGCCACTGCCAACATCTAACACTTTACTGGATGAGTTGAGTTGGATGGCTCGGATGACATCTTCTATAGCATCATTTCCTTCGTAATGCATACAATCTACCTCAGAGAGAGCAATGGGGTCAATTATTGATGATGCACTGCCGAATCGAGATTCCACTTCTCTTTGGATACGCTCGACATGAGTGTATAGCTTCATTGTCTTGATTGCATCATCTTCTTCATTGGGAGCATCTTGAGAGGAGTTCATGGTGCTGCTGATTGCTACCTGTTCTCCAGCTAGCTGACTCCCTACGTCACAAACCAAACTGGAGAGATGATTGCTGTTGTCAATAATTTCGTTGTCGTTGTTGCTGTTGCTGTTCATGATTATAATTGTTGACATTATTGTAGATATTGTTTGATTTCGATGTTCGTGTTTCTTGTGTTGTGCTTGTGATCTTTCATTATTTATGAGTCATCAGCCTCCGACAATGAATCTTATCAGATTAAAAAGCAAGACCGTTCTGGGCGCTTTTGCATGATCTTGCGAATCAAAATACTTTTGTGTGTATTACATTCTTGACAAGAAGCAAGAAGAGTCTTTCTGGGCACATTGTGCTTCTTGCTTAGCTTATATACTTATTATGATGCTCAGAGCTCAGAAACTCAGAAGCAGCTTGATGAAGCAAGGCAGGCTGGATGGGTGTTCGAGTTGCTTGTGTCGTATCCTTGCCCACGCACGCCGCCCACGCTCTACGCTGACGTTTGTGTCAAAGATCTTTGAGCGGCTTTGATTGTTGACTGACTTCGACTTCGCTCGATGATGTCGAATAGGAAAGAAGTTGCAATACATGCTATCCTCTGAGTGATAATACCTAGGAGTATTACCCGAGCAAAGACCCGCCTGTGAAATATCACACTAAAATAATCATGAAGCTTTCTACTACACTCTTTGCCGCAACAGCGGTATGCACCAGCGTCTCCGCATTTACAGTTCCCAAAGGAAATGCATTGCAAAGATCGTCTGCATCATCATCATCATCACGCTACCAACCCTCATCATCATCCACCACCGCCCTCCAAATGTCACAAGAAGAAATGGACCTCATAACCATGGACGCAAACGAACGCATGGACAAGACCCTATCCAACCTTGCCGAAAATCTCACCACCATCCGCACTGGCCGCGCCAACCCCAACATGCTCGATCGCGTCGAGGCCGACTACTACGGTGCCATGACACCCATCAATCAAATGGCTACCATTTCCGTCCCATCTAGTCAGCAACTTCAGATAGCACCATTCGATAAGTCATCTCTAACTGATATTGAAAAGGCAATCATTTATGCTGGGCTAGGATTCACCCCAAATAACGATGGTACCGTCATCCGAATTAACATCCCCACTCTTACAGAAGAGCGTCGTAAGGAGTTATTGAAACAATGTAAATCAATTGGGGAAGAGGCCAAGGTTGCCGTGAGAAATATCCGTCGTGATGGTGTGGATAGTATTAAGAAGATGGAGAAGGCTGGTGACTTGGGGAAGGATCAGGCTTTGGATGGGCAGGATGAGATACAGAAGATGACGGATGAGCATATCAAGTTGGTGGATGAGGCTGTTGCCAAGAAGGAGAAGGAAGTTACTACTTTGTAAGAAGCAAGGATATAGTATGATTTGTTGTTTGTACTGGAATGGTATGACAAAGAACAAGGAATACTTTGGGGAACAACTTTTGAAAGCTAAGGAGTAATATCTCTCTAATGCTGCTTGCTAGCTAACAGAAGAACTAAGATATATTATTTGCTACGATTTATGGTTTCCTTGCGAGTAACAGTTGCATCTACTTATTGCTGGTATGGTTATGATTTGGCGTATTGTAGTTGAGCGAGTTAGTATTCAATCGGCAATCGATACAGCGACACCAAAAGAAGTCCCACGTGTACACGCTTTTGACATCACCGACGTTCGACAGTTCATCGACATCGGCATTTTTGTTTCCTTCATCACACAACACATCGTTGCTTTCGAACCAATAGCCAACAAAGAAACCGATAGTATGGGAGCGCCTTCGTTCGAGTAAGTCATGGAGGAGCTGTGATATTGATTTGGCGCTGTCGTTGTCGTCGTGTCGTCGTGTGTCGTGTTTGTCTTTCATCTCGTACTTACTTCTTGCTCTATTGTAACAATACTTCAGACCAATCCGTGATATCATCTCTGGTGCCATTATGGCAGCCACTTCGGTGCCACAGTTGATTGCCTACGCCGAGACTGTCGGTTATGCAGGATATCGTGGTCTTAGTACTGCTGGACCTCCGCTGTTTGCATGGGGTGTTGCAACTGGTAAGTTATTGGCATGAGTTTATGCAGACATTGAACATCATATTATTATGCGACAATAGCAACATTGACAACAATCCTGTCTAACATTACAAATAGGTTCTCCTTGGATGAACGCTGGAGTTACTTCTCTTACGGCCGTTATGGCCAAGACTGATCTAGGTGGCGAGGCATATGTTGCTGAATATGGCGAAGAAGCATATGTGGAGCTTGTTGCTGCGTATTCTTTGTACGTTGGCGTAGCATCGATTGTAATGGCTTTGATTGGATTTGGAAAGTTGGCACAGAAGGCACCTACCGCAGTCAAGACAGGTTTCAAATGGGGATGCGAGCTTGGCGTTTTGTCGTCCGCTCTTCCCAATGGTCTCTATGCATTCGGATCTACATTGAAGAAAAATGTTGCAACTTCAGCATTTGGAGAAGTTGTGAAAGCGGTAAAGGGTGTTGTTCCAGGAGCAACTGGAGTTAGCGGTGTTTGCAACATTTTGTACGCTGTGACAAATCCTCAAACGTGGGATGTTGTTGCTGCATTGATCTTCATCGCTTGTACTCTGTTCGTGATGAAAGGAAAGGCATACTTGCCTAAATCATTGCCTCCTGGCTCGGAAGTGGTTCTTGCGACAGCAGCAGCAACGGCATTTAGTGTGTTTTATGGTTATGAAGGAGGTGTTGTAGGAGAAATTCCAACTCTAGATGGTGATGCTGGAATCTCTCTTGGTCCAATTAAGATTCCTGTTGCATTGATGGATGTAAAAGGATTATTGAATGTTCCTATTGCTGAAAGGTGCTTTGGTGGTTCCATGGTCAAATTATTCATTACTGCTGCAATCTTCTCTGCGATCAATTTCCTCTCCATCGTTGGAATTGCATCTGGTTTCGAGTCGGACAACAATGTGTCATGGTCGGCACCACGTGAGTTGATTGCCCAAGGAGTTAGCAACATTGCTGCTGGAGCTGTTGGATCTGCACCTGCTTCTGGTTCAATGTCGAGATCATTGGTCAGTCGTATGACCGGGGCAACTTCCAAACTGGCTTGCATTATCACTTCACTTTTGTGGATTTACATGATGCCATACATGTCTATTATGAGCCCTACTCCTAAAGCAGCGTTGTCTGCAGTCATCGTCAGCGCAGTTGTAAAGAATGTTGTCATGCCAAAGAAGCTTCTGGCATTACAAGGCAATGATTTCATCGTCGGAGTCGGAACTGCCGCTACTACAGCAATTACAAGCCCTACACTTGGTTTCGGGGCAGGTATGATCATGTACATAGTGATTAGCACCTTTGCAGGAAAAGATTCAAAGAAGAAGGTCGCTTAAATGTTACAGGGTACAATACACTGCTTAAATCAAATCTATCGACCCCAAAAGTTTTTGTTTATGAATATCTTGTAAATTTAAGCTGTCTTGGTCTTCTTTGACTTAAGAAGATCATCAATGAGTGCGTACAGAAGGACCCCGGTGATGGCGATAGCACTGCCAATCTTCTGTTCATCGGTAAGCGCCTTGCCAGTAACTGCAGCCATGTAGACCATAACAATAACACGCTTTGCAGTGTTGGCCACAGAAGCGGTCACGGCACCAGTTACCTTGAGTGTATAAGTTGCAAGTTCGTTGTAAATGAAGAACGCTAATCCACTCATCACAAGGTTGAATTGTAAGCTGGAGTCCGTCTTGAGCGTTTCCAAGAAAGTTGGAAGCTTGCTTCCCTCAGTGGCATACATGATGGGAAGAAGGATGATAAATCCAAGAATTTGTGTCACAGCAAACTGTTCAGGCAGAGTAGAAAAGAACAACACATGAGCATTACATTTGAATGATCAAATCACCGTCTTGCAAACAAGTGTCTTGTTACTTGAATTTCACTCACCTGATTACCAACACCTCCGTAACGTTCGGCAATTCCTTTATCTGCCATCAATTTGCTGTTTTCTCCACCCTTGAATGCAGCAAATGCATTAGCAAGCATTCCGAAGACAAGAGCAGTGACGTCAAACTTGAGCGAGTAAGATCCATCAACACCCTTCTTCAAACTAGCAAATGCCACACCGCCAACAATAATAGGAAGACAGCAAACCTTGTAGAATGTAGGCGCCTTGTTATAGAACACAGTTCCGACAATTGCAGCAAGAACAGGTTCGGCAGCCTTGACGATCTGTCCAAACAATGGATCACCACCAAGTGCAAACACAGTTGCCGCATGAGCTCCCGCAGCGCAGAAAGCCAATTTCAAACTCTTGATCACATCGTCCTTGGTGATATTAGGCATGCTCTGCTTATCTGGCATTTGCAAACCGAGCAACTTGGCTGGATTCAATTTAATCGCCCACATGATCATTGCATACACAGCGCAGACACCAAGTTGCATGGTCGCAACTGTCATCGTAAGACCTGACGTTTTTCCACCAACAGCGTTCAATGCAGCAGTGTTGTACTCATTGTATTTCATATTCCCCGCATACCAAAATACGAAGAATAGAAGAAGAGCAACGGAATCGGGAGCACCTTTGAAAGCCATGATTGCAGAATGATGATGATACGATGAAGGGAAACAATTTGTGTCGAAATCCAAAACAAAAAAGTATTGTATCAACTCGGTCAGAATAAAAGTGACACAACGAATCTAAGAAGATGATGTGAATGATGAACGAACAGAAGCCTCAGGCAGCATGAACGTAAGTTGATTCTGCGGCTAGGAGGAACAGCATGTTGAGTGGAATCAACATGCTTGTCGTCGATGTGGATGCGTGTCGTGTGTCTTTGAAAGGATTCGCTGACGTAGAGAATCTTGCGCGTTTTGCAGCGTATTGTGTCCTCACTCTACTGCGTTTTATGTGCGTCACTTTCACGCACTTGTCACTTGTCACATATTGACAGTTGTGTTGTGCTCACAGCATTGTATTGCTAAAACAATGATATCGTCAGCAAGAGATGTGCAGAAGGACATACTACACCTAAATATAACTCATTCATTCAAACTACGCTTCCCTATTTCTTATATTATTCACAGAATCTTGCAAAATGTGAAACGACGGCTCCAAAAACAAACTCGACGCCTCCCGTATCCCATCCGTTGCCTTCTTCTCCTTCTCTTCACTATCCGCCTTGAAATTACCCTGCCTTCCTCTATTTTTGCTATATGTTCCCGATACCTCAATCACACGATCTATCGCTTCTTGGTCTAATGGTACCTTAAAGTGCTGGGGGAACACCGTATCCAAAAAGTCATGTACCAGATCGGTATGATACTTCACCGCCATACCCAACCCATCTGCATCATTCAAATTCTTGATTGCCGCCTCACACAATGTTGCAAGATGTATCGCACACCATTCCTCATCGTCCAAATCAATTGGATCATATCCACTCCTTGCGACAAATCTCGTAACCATTTCCGACCGTGAATGTGATCGTACACAATTTGCCATTCTCATTTGAGGTACGTCCAATTGACTCATCATTACCTCGACAGGTTCCCTATAGAGATAAATCCATGGAGTTTCCGGAAATGCCTTGCGGAATGTATCCAAATTTCGTGTGGTAATGGATTGGAATTTAAAGAATAGATTTTCTTCACGGGGATCATTGGATCGTCCCATCATGTAGAGTATATCACGTAGTAGGTAGGCACTTGCCTCTAGGGAACAATCTTGATATAATTCTCCACAAGCCTTCATTGCGGCGATGGGGGGACTGGATTCACTGTAGACACGATGCTTGATTGGGTTGATTGCCATCATGGTATTGGCGGCGAGTGTCGATCCACATCGCGATTCGTGGAATACTACCCCCTTTAATTGTAATTGATTTGGTACGTTGTAATAGGTTGAATCGTATGCATTCAGTTTTGCAAATGAATCGAACTCACGTGATAGTGTGACTGCCTCTTTGAGATCGACTTTGATAATATTTGGACCATCACACCCATCTGATTTTGATACGACATCTCGAAACATGGGTGAATTTGGTGGATTGTCCTTTTGTACTTGAAAATTAAGTGGGCAGAAATGACCAATAACTCCACTATAACCATCATCTTCGAGTATGTGTTCCTCACCGTGGAAGGAGACATCGATGAGATTTGCTTCGGCGGATAATATGTGTTGTGCTAGTAGTTTGTCGTGGGTGTCATAGTTTGGATCTGTCATTGCCTGTCGCATTTTTAGTATTCGTCCGTTACTACCACCCCCGCCTCCGTAGCCACCTCTTCGTTTGCCCAGTCTCATGGATTGCGGTCCCAATAAACTATCATTGTTATTACTGAAGAAGTATCTGTAGCTCAGAAATAGAAATGTTGCACAGCCTACAAATGTTAGTAATAGCTTGTGTTCCAGTTGGATGGTAGTAGTAGTGGTGCGACGACGGGCGGATTGTTGTCGGCCACGGCTGTTACCCTTGGTGCTGCCGTTGATTGTTGTCATGGTTGTTCGAGTTACATAGTCATCGTTCTCTTCGTCTTCATCGCCATTATTTTATGAAGCAAATGCTAACCGTCATTTTCACATTTTCATGCAAATCTTCCACTGAGGATCCCCAGTAGAATCGAATTCCTACCGTAGAAACATATCATTGACTCGACTCACATCTCCCTCCCACCGTCCACACAACATTTTCACCATGACATAAAAGACAGAGTAGTCCGGTAGCAACAGCTCGCAACAGAATATTACAACACAACCAATAAATCCTTCAGCAAAGTATCTCTGGAATCGGCACCGCGGCAATCACCATCACCATGACAGCCACTGATCAAACTAACCCAGCAGCAGCAGCAGCAGCAGCTCGAGGAGGAGAGAATAACGATAATGAGCAACAACAGGGTCCACCACCACCACCAATGACCTTCTCGACCATACTGAACTACATGCTCTTCTTCTTTGTAGTTCAAACTTTATCTCAAAATCTTTTAAAGAGTGTATTTCCACCTCCTCCCAACAGTAGGAGCAGCAGCAACAATGCAATGAATGCCAACTATAATGACATGATGCCAGATGCTGTTGTTACTGGTGTCGATGTTGATACTACCATTGGACAGCAAAAGAAACCATTGGGTGCAACTAACAACAATAATAATCCTATTATCGACAACAACAAAAACAAAAAGAAGTTTACTGCACAAGATGTCAAGAAAATGCACAAACAAATGAAACCATCATGTCTTTGGCAGCAGGGAACAATGATGGATCTTGATGTGATTCTATCCGATTCATCTGATGTTCCCACTGGTTGGCCTGCGTTAACTACTACCAAAAACGACAATAACAACGAAGAACACACCAGCAACAACAAAGCAACAATCCTAGCAAGCTGGACACAACAAAATCTCATCTTGGGAGGGACACCACACGATCCAAACTCCAAAGAAGCATCCTTCCTATCCATCATGATGGGATCACATACCAATCAAGAAATGAATCGTACGGAATACGACACTTACGTTTCCATTAACGGATGCTATTTGGAATAATGTGACTCATGTTTATGCATATGTTCGTTTGCAGCGACGACATGGTAGGAATAATAATAATCGAAAGGTAGTACGAAAGGAGGATGTGCTTGTGAAACGAATGGTGTTGACGAGACATTCGAAAGAGGAAGAAGATGACGGGATGTCAAGAGTTTACTTGACAGTGACAATGACGAAGAAGAAGAGGCAGCAGCAAATAAAAAAGTTGTCTATGATTCGTCCATCCTAACTCAAGCATCACTCAACAAAACTCATGATCAGTTACTACTCTACATCAAACCATCCCTAACACTACAATTTGTCGAATTGGGTACAATGGATTTACCACCCCGAAATAGCATGCCCAAACAATTCTCAGATCATATGGATTGGTACGATGGAGAATCCAATGAAATGGATGGGAATGGATGGTTGTATTATCCGATATTGTACCATTCGGAATTTTGGATTAGTTATGGATCATTGAAGGAAGTCAATGGAACAATGAAGGAGAGTGTGGTAGATGTGACATTGGAACCTGTCCCAATGTGGAAATGGCAATTGCAGAGTGGTATGGTGGATAATCAACGGAAGCAAGAATCATTTACGGGAGAAGAAGATGATTCGAATGATATGCTTCGGACGATGCTGTTGGAGACGAATCCGTATTTGTTGGTGGTTACTGCGATTGTGTCAGTGTTGCATACTGTGTTTGATATATTGGCGTTCAAGAATGATATTAGCTTCTTCAAGAATAAAAAGTCAATGGAGGGATTGAGTCTTCGATCCATGATTGTGAATGCATTCTTCAGTTTGGTGATTCTCCTCTACCTAGCTGATAATGATACATCCTTCATGGTGGTTGCATCCAATGGGGTAGGTTTGGTCATTGAAGTTTGGAAGATTTCGAAGGCGATAACGATCAAATGGGAGGGTGGAAAGATTGAATGGGTTGAAGCACAGTCCTACAAGAAATCCAAGACCAAAGAGTATGACGAAATTGCAACCTCGCACTTGCTATTTGTTACCATGCCCCTTGTCGCAGGATACGGATTGTATAGTCTGTACTTTCAAAAGCACAAGGGATGGTATTCATGGATTCTGAATACCCTCGTTGGATTCATCTACATGTTCGGTTTTGTTATGATGACTCCTCAGCTTTTCATCAATTACAAGCTGCAAAGTGTGGCTCATTTGAATTGGAGAACAATGACTTACAAGGTATGCTATTTTGACTATTTCTTTTGTAATTTATACTTGAGTGACCCTTGCCCATACTCACTCAACATCATTGCTTCTTTGAAACATTAGTCAATCAATACATTCATAGATGACTTGTTCGCATTCGTCATAACCATGCCAATCATGCATAGATTGGCCTGTCTTCGTGATGATGTCATCTTTTTCATCTTCCTTTATCAACGTTACAAGTATAAGGTTGACTACACTCGTGTCAATGAGTTTGGACAATGCGAACAGCCAACAGAGGAAATGCTGGCCGAGATAGAAGAGGAATCAAAGACTGAGATAGCTGATGAAGCGAATCGAACTGCAACAGCACCCAGTGACAGCGGTGGAGTGCGTAGAAGGAGAGGAGCTAGAGAAAAACGAGACTAATAGCATGTTATCTTGATTATTAGTCTACTCCTAAGAATGTACAATTAAAGTTCCATTGGAAGAAATATTCCATGCGTATGAAAACAAGCGATCTATCCGGCGATCTATTGGCTTTTCTCCTCCCTTTCATACTCAGAGAAATCATGGACAATTACAGCATCATCCATTCCGTCCTGAAATTAGACGCTTTCCTTCATCATCGATACAGACACTTCCGATCCATGCTTTGTAACCCCCGAGCCCATACAAAGGCCAAGGAGTGGCCTTCTTGGGATTTTTTAGACCAATCCAAGTTTGCGTCATTCTCAACATTCCATCGTGACCTACGCTCACAATAAGCCCTTCTGGGCGGCTGCAATAGAGATAATGACTGGGCCAACATGATTCGGTTCAAATTTTTGAGTGTACTCATCTACAAATACTTCTCCAGACTTGCTTTTTTCATGCTCTGGGTAGATGTCATTGACCCATACTTCTCCATTACCACCCCCAACTACGACTGCATGCTTTGGTCCATGCATTGAGTCCTTCGAGGTAAACGTTACCGATCTAGCGTAGCTCTTATCTGCAGTAAACTGGATTCCATACTCCAATCACACCAACGCGCTCTTTTCTCCCAGATGCCGTATTATATACATCTTCATGCTCCTTCATTGAGTATAGACACACATTCCCATTGACGTGTGATGTAACGACCATTTCCAACTCTTCTGATACATCTAATGAGAGGATAGGCGAAGGAGCTTGATCTGACCAATGAGAAACAACAGTTACTTGTAAATCTTGAGAGTCCAAGTCGAAACCGTCTCCAAAGATGAAACCTTGAGGAAAGTAAACTATCCTAAGAAATCCATCACTACAACCAAGATAGAGCCTCCCATACGAATCAAACTTCATGCAAGTGACAACAATGGGTAGAGCACCAGGCATCAATCGGATCAACGCCTTCACATCACCCTGTGGCAACAACTCTGCCTGATTCCCATCCTCCAACAGCTTGAACAACTTGACCCCACCCTCACGTCCGGCACTCGCGACAATATTCTTCCCAAACATGGCAACATCCAACACTCCACCACCATCATACTCCCCATAGATATACTGTCGCAGCTGCTCATCTAACGCATTCGCATACTCATCGGATTGTTCCGAATAATGCACTCCTCGCGCCACACCCATCACTTGTTTCGACATGGCGTCAGCTACAAAGATTGATCCGTGGGCACTGCCACATGCCACTCGTGGATACTGTCCAATATCAACACGACGGACCCAATCAAATGGAATTTCAGATGAGTCGGGATCATCATCTGTTTCCTTGTTCTCTTGTTGGTTGAGTAAGTATTGTTCGTTGATGGTAAATGCTCCGTAGGACTTGGTGTGTCCATGCCTCCAATTTCGGAGCAGCTGGCGTGAATCTTTGGTTACTTGAGATATACGAGTGTTGAGGAAGTCGGAAATGGATGTGTCGGAGGTCCTTGTTGGGCGGAGATGGGCTGGTATTGATGATGAGGATTGATCTTCTTCTGCACTTGGGTTTTCACGGAATTGATTCTCTGATTCTTGGTCAAGTGCAATTTGATCAAAGTCATTGTAGAATATAGGTTGCTTGGAGTATTCCTCGGAGGATGAGGCATCGTCAGGCCAATGAGGATGATTTTCATACAGAGAGTGAAGTTGAGTACTCGATCTTCTTGATGATAATGGTGGCGTCTTCAAATTCTTTGACACATGATGTGATTGAAGCAATGCGACGTAGCCATTTGCCACAACGCACAGCGACAAGACGTGCACAATTCTATTCACCATCCTTCTTTTAACTTTACCAATGCAATCGGTTCAGCACAGCGGTAGGATTTGAATTATGCAAACGGTCTTCTTCGCCGATCAGCATGTTCTTTGAGCACAGTACATATTCAAAATTTGAAATCAACCGCCTTTACTGACAAACATGCCGCGAAGAAAAGAACATTGACACCTGCCAAGTGCGCTAAAAACGCACGCCCGCCTTCTTTGGCGGGCAAAGTTCCCTGCCTTGCGCAAAGACACCGTGTCCACCTGCGTCGACGAGAGCCCGTTTCTGGACCTTTTGTAGCACGGAATTTGCACTCCTGACGTAAGCGCGCAAAATTTGCAACAAAAAGCTCGGCTGCGTCGACATTGGTACGATATCTTGCTTGTGTTGGAGGATGAATGGAAAAGTATGGCGTATCTCATTTGCGGGGGGAGTACGTTATTAATCTGAGCGATTATTGAGGATGAGATACATCGAAGCAGCTACCGTGCTTCTTTTCAGCGCTGGTCCAGCGCTTGCCTTTCAGCTGCAGCCCAAGAAGAATGGATGGAGAAGAAGTTTCATTTCCGGGAGCAAGATAAAAAAATTGTCTACACCGATCTATGCCACTGGATTTGCAGATGATTCTGCTGACACTGCAACTGCTACTGATGCGGTTCCTGAACCATCGGCTGCTTCATCCGCTTTTGATGAGATGCTGGAAAAGTTTGCACTACCGTTAGAGTTCAAATCTACTAAAGACAGCGTTAAAGATGATGCTGCCGCAGATAAAGTTGATGAAAAAGTCGATGGTGCTACTAGCAGTAAAGGTTCAGACGAGAAAGGTAAAGCTTCGGAAACAACGACTGCTGCTGAAAGATCTATCGAATCTACGGCTGAAACCAAAACGCAAAAGGTAGAAGACAAAAAAGAGCAAGCAGATTCCAAAGTAGTCCAAAAGGTGGAAGTGACTGATAGTGATGCCAAGGTTGTGCAAAAGGTGGACGATAAGAAAGAACTGGCAGCTAAAGAAGAAATCAAGGTTGAGCAGAAGGTAGATAAGAAGGAACAGGCAGCTAAAGAAGTTGTGCAAAAAGTAGATGACAGAAAAGAACAGACAGCCAAAGAAGAAACCAAGGTTCAAAAGGTAGACGAAGAAAAGAAGGAAGTAGCATCAAAACAAGAAGAAGCAACTCCAGCTCCCACCTCATTTGGGCCAATCGTTACACCTCGTCGTATGTTTTCTGATTTCGGTGCACCCCAGCGTCCAGAGCCCAAGATCAAGTTTGATTTTGGAGAAGAAACTCGGATGAAGCCTACTGCATTGGGAGTGAATCCCAACAGAAAGACTGAAGTTGTTAAAATGGAAGAGCCTGAGCCAACCGCGAAACAACAACCGAGTCCTACCCCAACGAAGGAAGTTGAAACACCCACTGAATCAAAAACAGAGCAAAAAACATCTGATGTACCTGCGAAGGACGCCTCAAAGTCTGCAGCTGCTGATGAGAAGAGCTCTATTATGAAATCCGCACCATCCTCCACTGAAATAGCACCATCCTCTACATCGTCAGATCTCATTAAGACACAACCAATAACATCACCCTCCATCAACTTACCTGAATCTCTTCGCAATGTCAATGTTGAAGACCCTGGAATAATAGCAGGTGGAACAGTTGTGCTAGGCATTGCACTCTACTTGGCACTTGTACAAAGCACGAATAAAGTGGATAAATCGACAGAAACTGGAGAAGAAGTTGAGAAAGAGCCAAATTTGATTCAAAAGGTCAAAGACGCTGGAGTAGCTGGTGCAATCAGTTATGCAATGTGGGAGCTTGGATTTTGGGGTATTTCTATTCCAATTTGTGTCGTTGCATACAATAAATTCACTGGTCACTGGCCTGATTTATCGAATAGTGACGACATGAAGCAGCTTGGCGGAGAGATCTTTGCATTTGCTAATGTTGCAAGATTGGCAGTACCATTGCGAATTGGTTTAGCATTATCTACTGCGCCCTGGATCGATGAGAACGTCGTACAAAAATTTAGGAAAGATGGACGATGATGCTCAACAGAAATTGGAGACAGAGGAGGTTGCACTGAAGGAGCAAACTTTTGTCGAAGAAGGCGAGTTTGTCCGAGAAGATGAAAACCAGTATGGAGAGGTTGATATGTCAAATGAAGATGAAGGTTACTTGGAGTGGTCTGGAGATGACTGGCAAGAAGGAGAAATGGGCTACGGCTACGAAGGCAATGGAGAAGAGTGGCAATACGGAGACGAAGGCTATGGAGACGAAGCATCGCAATGGTCCAGTTTTGAAGAGCGACTGAGCAACATCGAGGCTAATGCTATGCTTGTGGCTTCTGTCCTTGGCTCATCACAAAGCGATGGCCCATCACTAAGTGACGATGCAAATTCTGTAAATACGGCTTAGCTTGCCTGGCACTGGATACCTGAACTACATAGACGAATACTGTGAACCAGGGACAAGGAGCAGTAACTGCGCTGGGGCCCTGAAAGGATATCTCGATGGTCTCGCCACAACGGGTGCTGTCGCTTCCGACAGGGAAGTCACTACAATTGTTGGATACTTGGATTCTCTATCTAGCAACACCACACCAGGTAGCACGTCTAGAACTGGGGCTGCATTTGCAACATATCTGGATGCTCTTTCTTCTGGCATGGCACCTTCTCCGCCATCAGCAGAGGCAGTTGCGGGTTACTTAGATGACCTTACTGAAGGCAGCGTAGGTACGAGAGTCGTTGATATCGAAGGGAGACTAAATCAGCTTGAGTCATCCATTTCATCGCTGCCGGACGATATAGCTTCCAGGATCATCGATTGGCAAGATAGTCAAGATAAAAAGATGAGCGAAGAATTAGAGAAAATCAAGAAGATGCTAGAGGACGTGAAGTCGTAGAGTAACGTTGAGCACTTGACCTAATGATACATAACTCTATATTATCTGCTTAATCAAGCACAGCCTTTTTTTCTAATGCATACGACAATCGACAGCTAGAGAAAATCAGCAGACTTATGTATTAATTTCTACAGTCAAATATTACAATTAAGCGAAAACCCCACTCGCCTGCTCATTGGTAGGGCATATTACTCGACTGCCCAGCAGTAGTCATCTTTTGAACAAGTTCCGGCTGCTCACCCGCGCCATTTGCTTGTTGTTGCTGATCGCCTTTAATCAAAAATGCCCCAATCTTGCGGACCTCCTCAGTCAAACGCACGTCCTGACGTTGTTGCCAATCCTGCATCTTATGACCAATCTCAGAAGGGAGCATGTCCACTCTCTGTTCCAATTGATTCATCTTGGTTTCAATCGCATTAAGTCGGAGAGCTCTTTGGTAACCATCCAGTGAATCACTTCCCTTTGGATCTAACGAATCCAAGTAACTCGCCACCGACGCTGCTGAAGTAGGGGCTGGAAGATTCCCAGCAGAAACTTCGTTCAAATAGGAATAGAACGCGATTGCTGTATTGGTAGAGCCACCCTGACCTACTGGTGTATTTCCGTTGACGCCCTTGCTAGACAAACTATCCAAGTAGCTTGCAACGGCAGTGGCCTTTTCCACTTGTTCTTCGCTCACCTCAGCCCCTCGCTGCTCACTACCAACCTTCACCTAAAAAGCCAGTAATACTTTCAGCACACTCATTCGTTACAACTCCAGCGTCGCAAACCTCTCTAATGTCAGCTGGAGGCACAGGATCATTGATTGTGACATCAACACCTTTCCAATATCTTCGGCCTACGTCCATTCCATATGGCTCAGGTTGGACCATGACAACTTTGACATTTTGGACTTCCTGTATCATCTACTACTGTTCTTTCAGAAAAGGTGTAGAATAAGCTACTCACAACGAAGGTGGCAAGGGCAATTTCGGGCATGGCACCTTTTGGCATTGATGCATTTCGTGTTGGTGTAGATACCGTGGACGACGATGGTGTTGCAGGAGATGTCGCCGTAGGTGTAGACTTTGTTTGCTGTACAGTAGGGATGGTAACAACCTGCGAATTTTCAAGTTTAATGTCTGGTTGCGAAGATGATGGTGAGTTTGAAACCAGATGATGAAGGGACTGAAATGGGTGCGTTGGACGACACAAACACGGTTTTATCAGAGAATTGCGGTGGCAATGGCCCCGACTTTGCTTCTTCTCGTGGGACAGCATTCAGTATTGGTGAATCGGAAAATGAAGTTGCTGCTTGAGCATTTTGCTGATGAATATGTGTTGATGCAATTGTCGATAAGCAGAACGAACCAAATTGACGAAGAGCCGAACGGACGAGACATGTTGTTGTCATCTGTTCGAGACGATTGATCTTCTTTCATGCGGAGGAATGCATTTGATCGGGGCTGTTATGAATACTTTGTGCACAAGTACCAAAACTAAACGTGCTGAAATCGGTGCTGGCTATCGATACCTCGTGATGTATGCGATGTAAAGCTGAATGCGTCAACATTCTCCCCTTGAGCAGATGAAGCCGATAATGTAGAGAGCTGATATGATCTTCATAGTGCTTTGCGTCGGCGATTATAATATGTACAGTTTCGCAGCTGACACTTCCTAGATGCCTATCAAGATCAAATTCAGAAGACTGATGCGTAGAAACAACCTATCTCGTGCAAAATCAACCTCTACTGCTCTAAATAGGAGGAACACAACTCTACCAATACGCCCTGCTCCATGCAACCAAAAAGAATAAGATCTCTATTAAGAATTGCTCCCCCGTTCCGGCAGCTGCTGAAGCTCTGGAAGAGTTGGTTTTGCGCCTGCAGATCACAAGCAAATGCCATTTTGACATTCCTCGGCCTTGAGTTTGATGGGGAAGTCATTAGCTTTCAGTAAATAGATCTAAAATCAGATTTTGTAAAATGAAATAATTACAATACTTACCTACTTACTCAAAGGAAAATAAGCCTTACTTCTACTCTCATTTCTAGTAGTTACTGAGAGCTAGAGAGGCACCATCAAACCCTGACGTCACGGAGAAGAATTTTTGCGTCACGATGATGCAAAAAGGGGATAGCCCTCCCCATGGCCCTAACGCCCTCGTTTTGCGCTCTGTGACGTAAGCAGGAATCTTCAAAAATCAAAAATCATCCAGCTGTGTTTTTGTGTTGGTTGTGGAAAGGAAAAAGCACGGCGAAATGCAAGCCTGTGCCTTTGATTGCGTCGAATCCTTTTCATCAAAGCGATCCTCAGTAGATCCAACCTGCTATCACGATGAAATTGGCTCTAGCATCATCCTTATTGAGCGTGGTCTGCTTCCCTGAGGAAGTTGCAGCATTCACTGCCTCACGATCACAGATTGCATCTGTTCGTTCCTCATCTTATGCCCAGCAGTCTAATATCGTCGCTCTCCAAGCTGTATCTAATAGTGATAACGAGAGCAACAGCCAGCAGCTAAACCGTCGTGATGCTCTCTTTCGATTTGCTGCGGCTACGACAACAGCACTTGTTTCTGGCAGTCAAATTGCGGTAGCTGATGATACTCTCACTGTTGCCAAAGAAGATGATTTCGACAGCGCGAAACCTGCTTCCTCCGCAGCAACATCATCCTCAAACACTCTTACTGTTGCCAAAGAAGATGATTTCAACAGTGCACCCCCAGCACCAGCAGCACCTAAAGATGTCGAGATGAAAGTAGCAATGGAGAAAAGTCCTGCCACTCCAGTAGCAAAGCAACCAATGGATGACTCCAAATTGGTTGCCAAGATGGAAGAGGAAGTCAAAGCACCAGTAGCTGCTAAAAAGGAGGTAGAAATCAAGGTTGCTGCTCTTGAGAAGGAGGTAAAAGAAACACCAGTTGTCAAAAATGAAACCAACTTGCTTGCAAAGATGACTGATGATGCTGATGCTGCATCAACATTGCTTCTTCCCAAAGGAACGCCGGCTACCAAGACGGCAGCACCGGCTTCCGTCGTCGCGGCCGCTGCTAATGCTGGTGCAAAGACAAGTGCAACTGTCCTTGCAGCTCTTGATCCACCAGGAGCTGAGTCCAAAACCCTTGACTCCACTGCAATTGGCGGGGCTGTTGCCTTCGCCGGGCTCTTGGCTCTTGCAGGCACCGCCAGCAACAGCGATGATGAGATGGCTACGTTGCCCACGGGAACAGCATCACCAGCGAATCTCCCGTATGGACTCGACAGTGGACGCAATTTTGGAGAGGCTCCTGAAAAACCAGATACCAGCGCAGTTCCCCCTCCTGCTCCCGCTGTCGAACTTGATCCTGCATTGAAAGAGGCACAAAAGTTATGGAAGGAAAGTCAACCAGAACCCTACGGTATGCTCAACGCGGATAAAAATCCTTTCATTAAGGAAATGTACGAGTATTGCGAGGGAGGCAAAGTGACTGAGAAATGTACTGAGACTATTACCGAGTACATGGAAGATATTGCCAGTACTGGAGCTGTGGCATCTGACGAGGAGGTTGACACGATCGCTAGTTACTTAGATTCTCTTGTTTCCACCTCTTACGCAGACTCAAGGCACTGGAGCCGCTATCGCAGGATATTTGGATGCATTGAGTGTCGGTTCGGCACCTGCTCCAAAGAATGCCAAGGCCGTTGCGACTTATTTGGATACATTGGGTGGCAGCAGTGGTGGTGAGATTCCGAAGCCCTTTGCCAAACGATTCTCTCCCGAAGTCAAAGCTAAACCCGCTCCTGTAACAGCCAAACCTGCAGCAGCAGCACCCCTGCACCTGTTGCAGCTGCGCCAGTAGTTGAGAAGCCAGCACCTGTTGCTGCCGCACCTGCTGCTGCTGCGCCATCGCCCGATTTCTCCAAGTTTGACTCTCGTCTCAAAGAAATTGAGAGTCAAGGTTCTTCCACAACATCTATGATCCAACAATATGACTCTCGACTCAACACGATCGAAACTCGTGTGACAAGTCTCGAATCCAAGGTTGAAGCCATTCCCGATCAAGTATACGAAAAGATGGAGGCCTGGCAGAGCAAGGCTGACTTAAAATTGAGCGAGGAGGTGAAAAAGATTATTGCTGTGTTGACCCCAGAGGCACAAGAGCCTCCGTCAACCCCAGCCCCCGCCGCTCCTGTGGCACCACCTCCAGCACCAGTTCCCGCACCAGTTCCTGCGCCAGTAATGTCTTCATCACCTGTTTCAACACCAGCGGCAGCTGCCAGGCCCAATTCTATGCTAGCGGGCAATGCGGCACCTGGACCAAAAAAGAGTTATGGACTTGGTAATGCTTCATGGAAAAAATAGATCCCCCAACAAATGAAACTAGAGCCTCAAGAGGTTACTTCTCCAACGTTGAATATCGTAGGTAGTCGGAAAGCTAGAGCAGAGTTTTGATATAGCATGCCAATAATAAGTACTAAATATGTTTTGCGTACTCCATTTCAAGTCAAATGCATATTACTTTCACCGAAGCAGCGGAGAAATTGTTCCTTGCTGTCAACGCGTAGTAGGTGTTGAATCAAACAACTAGAAGTAATTACAAGACTTACATCTGATTCAAACAAGAAACTATTTTTAATCTAGATTCAGACACTCTCTATACAAAATTGCCGACGTTTGTGTAGTCGTCGCACATATATCAACGTTGATGTTGGGATTTGATGTTCTTCATTTATTCTGCTGTTGCCTCAACCTCCTCTCCTTCTACGTCCCCAATGTGTTCTTCTTCTTCTTCTTCGGGTGACTCCTTTGGTTCCTCTACTGTCTCTTCTTCGGGTGATGGCTCCTCCTTCGCTGGTTCCTCCACTGCCTCTTCTTCGGGTGATGACTCCTCCTTTGCTGGTTCCTCCACTGCCTCTTCTTCCGCAAGGAATTCTTCCTTCTTTGCCTCCATCGCTTGTGTGATCTCTTCAATTACATCAGTATTTTCTTCCTCGCTAGCAGTCTTCTTTAAGAACTCGAGCTCACCATTCATCATGAAGTCCATGTACTCCTGTTGCTTTCGTACACTAGCCACAACAGCATCGCGCTCGGTGGAAGCGGCCTCAGCCATTGGCTCAAGCTCCTTCACCATGTCTAAAACCTTCTCGCGTGCCTCAACAGTCTTCTCGGCGTCCTCTGCTTGACGCATAAGAATAGCAACAATCTCCTCGCGCTCCTTGGCAGCCTCTTCCATCACAGCCTCTTGCTCGGTGGTAGTAGAAACGATAGCCTTGTGTGCCTCCATAGCAGCGGCCATGGTCTGCTCGTGCTTGGCCGCAGCCTCAATAATGCGCTCTTGCTCAGTGGACATAGCATCGAGAGCCGAAGCAACAGTTGTAAGCTTTCCATTGAGAACAGCGATTTGTGCCTTCAACTTGTTGTTTTGGGCTTCCAACTCCTCGCACTTCTCTTGGTAGTGAGAAGTGGCCTCGGTGGTAGTGTTGGCACTGGAGGCCAATTGGGATGCAAGCTGGCTCACTTGGTTAGCCAATGACTTCTCTGACTCAATCTTCTTCTCAAGGGTGACTTCCAAAGCAGTTGCGTTGGCCTTAGCAATGGCGGCATCCTTCTCGGCCTTCTCAATCTTTTCCTCAAATTCGAAACGGTCCTTGTTGGTGACCTTGTATTCCTTAACCTTCTCAATCTTGATTGCCTCAAGTGCGGCGGTGGCTTCAGCGGCTTCAGTCTCAGCTTTGCTTGCACGCTCCTCAAGAGTGGCATTCTTCTCCTCAAGTTCAGCATTTCTGGTAGTAAGAGAAGTACTAGTTTCTTCAAGCTTGGCGGTGACAGTATGAAGCTCGGCATCAAGGTTAGCAATCTTGGTGGCCAAGAAGCGTTCAGTGTCAGAGCGGCTTGCCAATTGGGCCTCAAGTGAGTTCACGTGGTCAACCAAAACCTCGGAAGTCTCTTGTGTCTTGATAAGCTCGGCCTCAAGCTCAGCAACACGTCCTCCTCCAACGGCAGTACTGGCAACAGAAGTGTCGCCACGGTTGCCCCTAGCGAGAGCATAGAATGCGGGTCCTCCATTAAGGATGGCAATGTAGGCATCCTTGTTAGGGTGGGAGGATTGCTTAGCAAGAACCATAGGAGTACGTCCCTTGCGGTCCTCAACATTGACAGATTGAGGGAATGTCTGGAGCAACAATTGAACAACTTTTTCGTTGGCTCCATTACGGAAGGCAAGGTGGATGGGGAGCATTCCTTGGTCATCCTTGCATGCGGCACCCTCAGGGTGAACATCCAACAACGCCTTGATGGTAGGCAAGGGAGCCTTGAAGATGATAGCAGCATGGAGGGGGAGAAGACGCCACCTCAACTTGCCATCAGCCTCTCTACGTGCAACCCAAGTAGATGCATCATGAGGTTCAGAGTCAAGGATTGCCTCTGCACCACGCCAGTCTTTGCTCTGGACAGCCAAGTAAAGCTCAGTAGGGTTGGAATCATAATCACATTCGAAGCGAGTACGACCGGGAGACATAGCCCTCTGTGTACTGTAAACAGATCCCTGGGGTGAGCGGGGAGTAACACGCTCCTCACGATATTCAGTTCCACGAGCGCTCACTGGAGATACCGAGCGTTGCATGGTGTTAACCTGCTGCTTACGGACGTCAAGCATGGCAGCATTTGCGGTGGCAGTGTCGGGAGTCATGACGCCAGTTCCTGGAGATGCAACCATTGTTTTACTTTGTTTTGTTCGAGAGTTATTTCTATCGACAAAAGTTGTGATTTGTGCGATGTTTGTGTAAGGTAAATTGAATGTCTTGATGCAAAACGGCAGGTTGGCATCAATTGGCGAATATTATGAGAAACATATTGGTGCTTTTCGCATAAAATGATCCGTTCCATCGCCATAATATTACATCGCCCACGCACAGTTTTCGTGAAGCCCATGCATACAATCTTGGAACAGTCGTAGATCGGTCGGTAGAAGAGAAAAGAGATAGAATTTACTGCTCCTTCTCTTGCTCTTGGACGTTTGTTTGTCATGATGTGCACTGTGCACTCTCAACTTAGTCAAGTGCACTCTAGCGCAGCATGTTACTTGAAAGAAGCTCTTCATTGTGAGATCGATATTATACTCAAAAGATACAGTTCGAAAGAAAACCTAGAAGTCAATCTTAATCAGATACCAGTGATATAATCAGAAGAAGTGTAACTCTTGTATTCCCTTGGTTTCATTCACATCCTTCCGCGCTTGGACCAACGCCAAGCAAGAAGCTATAAGTATTGTATGCAAATACAATAACGTTCAGAAAGACGACTATGCTTTGTAAATGATGTATAATTTACACTCAAACCCTAATGTACAACCCCACAACCCAAAACTTTTCTGCCCAAGCTTTACGGACTGAGTATATCACCCCACAAACTAACAGGATCCGTTCCAGACAAACGCCGTTCTTCCATTGGATCAAACTCTTCTTCTTCTTCCTCCCAGGCCGGACAAGTCTTTAGTTCCCACAACGCCTCCTGTTCATCCTCCTCCTCCTCCTCTTCCACAATGTTACAATGATCCATCAACAACTGTTGCAAATCATTCTCCACATCATCATCATCATTATCAAACACATCCTTCTTCATTCTCAACCTCTCCTCCATCTTCTTCTCCTCCACCTCTTCCTTTTTAACCCTCTCCTTCAACCGATGCTGTCGAATCTCCTCTGCAACAGTGTTGGATAATTCAAATTCATCCTTGGCTAATAATTGTTGTGGTGGTGGTCGATCGTGATCTTGATCGATGGTTGCCCATCGTGTTGTTACTCCGAATATACCATCGTATTCGGAGGAGGATGATGAGGATTGTTTCTTCTTTTTGGTAGAAGACGTTGAGGATTTGCTACTACTCTTGATAGATCCACTGCCGCCCCTTGAGAATTTGACTTGACGATTCTTACTGCCATTATTATTGGACCTCAACCCCTGATTGTTGGTAGATAAAGGCTTGAGTACCAATTTATTACCAGCACCACCACTACTGCCATTCTTTCCACTGCCCTTGGCGGCACTTCCACCACCCTTGTTGGAAATATCACCAAGAGCTCTACGACGACGCTGTTGTGTCGTTTGCCCACTCTTCTTGACAACGTTGCTATTATTACTGCCACTTTTGGAATTATTGTTGTGAGGTGTTTTCATACCCAATGGTGCGGCATTTTCATTCTTGGAAGAAGAACGACGAAACGATGATGTCGTCGTGTTCTCATTGAAAATGGAGGAGGAGGATGCTGGATTGAGAAACATTTTGTTTTCGGCCGTGCGTGGTAGGTGTGAATTGTTTTGTTGTCGAATGAAAAGAATAACGTTGTCGAATATGAGTGTATCGTATTGATATCACTGTACTTATCGAGAGCAGCTAATCTTGACTATTGTAATGCAATGGTTTGACCACCCCAAAGCGATTGTTTGGCAGGATGTTCAACAGCTTCATTGTAACGACAACAACATGATCCGTTGCTGATTTCATCGGCGATGGCGCGAGAAGAGAGGCCCATTTTCGGACATCTCGTCCCTAATTTTGCCCCCTCAAGCAAAGCCGATTTCAAAAAAAATTCGAACTCCCGCTCCTACACAAAAAACAACCATGTCGCTACCCTCCCACGCCCTAGAAATTGATCCAGAATCCAGCCTCCAATTCACGATCACTCGTGACCCTGCAAAGGATGGAAGTGATGGCTCGTCTCGGTGTACAATGACGCTTCGTCATCCTGGAAATACAAAGGGATATTTAGCGTTCAAGGTGAGTTCTCGTCGGCTTGCGTGTGAAAATAACTTGGAATTCGGGTTCGAAGGATACAGATCTTTGTTTGTAGCATTGCTCTCTGTACTTCTCTCTGACAATAATACGTTCTATTGCCTCATCAATCATCATTTTCCATCATCATTACAACACAGGTAAAAACAACCCAACCACGCAGATATCTAGTCCGCCCCAACCAAGGGATCGTCGCACCCAACTCCTCCGAAACCGTCTCCATCCTCCTCGTCGATAAAGATCGACAAGTCCTATGGTCATCCTACGAACGACTAGGCCAATCGGCACTTGATCACTCCAAAGATAAATTCCTAGTACAATCCTGCGCTGTGTCCGATGAATTTTCGGCCAAGTTTGCCAATGAACCGCGAATGATGGGGGAGGGGGGACAGTATAAGAAGGAGTTGGTGGAGGAGTTGACTGCCATGTGGAACTCGGCGAGTAGTGATAGTAATAGGCCGGTGTATAATAAAAAGTTGCATGTGAGGCATGTGGTGGATACTGCTGCGGGTGGTGCTGGTGGTGGTGGTGGCGCTGCTGCAGCTGGTACTACTGCCAATTCAAATAATAACCTCCCTGCATCCTTCCAAGAGGGTGTCGACAAACGAAACAATGCGGATAAGATGAGTCCAGAACAACTAACGGACGAGGTAGCATCCCTCCGTCGCAAGTATGATGAGCTCGTCGCCTTTTCAGTCAATTTGACAGCGGAACGTGATATTCTCAATAATACACTGGAGCAAACGAAACGGGATTTGAATCGGGAAATGGCCACACGGACAGCGCTTGAGAAGCAGGGGTTGAAGGTTGGATCGCGCGGTTTGCAGGATTCCAAGTCGAGTAAATCGAGTGGGGGATTTTCGGGAAAGACATTGTTGGTTGTGGTGGTTGTGGTTTGTTTAAGTGTGATTCGGGCAACTAATTTGGGATCGTTGGATGGGTTAGGGAGTGTTCCTGTGCTTGGGGGCATGCTTGGATTTGATTCGCCGACACAGCAGAAGAAGAGTGGTAGAGGTTGGAAAGACGAATTGTAGAGAGAAACGTGTGATGGTACAGAATAATGTACTCGTGTTTGTGTGCGTGTGGAAAGAGGAAATAGTAATACAACACTACGTATTGACGACATTCATGAGCAATTCTTGTCGCGGTGGAAACAATGTTACAATACAATTTGAACGCGTTGGTGGTGAATGACAACATTTAACCTCTGTAGGTCAATCGATTACTGAACCCATATTATCGTAGCCCAACAGAGTTAAGTAGGAGTATTGTGTTACTTTCCTCATTTTTTGAATCTATGCATTCTCAGGAAAATCAATCAAATGTTGTTCCAACGCAGCCTCCGACGCCGCAAGTGCCTTCTCCGCCCTCACTTCAATCTCATCCGCTTCCTCTTGCGCCTTTATTGCCCTCTCCAACACATTCCCCAGATCCAACGACAAATTTTGAGCATTCGTCGCATCTGCAACCTTCTCTAATGATATCGATTGTTTCAAAGCCTCCGTTGCATCCGTTGTGGAAACTTCAGCATCTTTTCCAAGGGCCTCGGCCTTTTCGGATAGTTCGTTGGCTGCCTTGCGGGCTTCGTATGCCTTTGCCCACAAATCTTCTGCTTCTTCTACCAGAGCTATGACGTCTTCCTCGGTCACTACGTACAGTGCGGATTTTATTGGTTGTGATGATGTTGTTGTGAATGAAAGAGGCCGCTGCGGGTGGAAACTTGGGCAAAAGGATGTCACGGTTGCGGCATAATAGATTATGCTGTTGATTAAGAGGAGTGTTGACTTCATTGTATCTCTTCGTATGGGGATATGGATGGTACGTCAGCTCCAGTCCACAAGGCCAAGCCAAGTGTGAAATGTGAAATGTGAGATGTGAGTGTGAAAATGGAGAAAAATCATTGATATAAAATGATGTCAAGTCTTGTCAGGTGTCAAGTGCATCTAACGGAAGCAAGATTGCAATGACTGCGCTGCAGAATATGATCCTATGCTATTATGATCTCATTATAACGTTTTTTGGAATCAGCAACGCTTCTTTACCGTTACCTTGCTCTTACTCTCGGCTTCAATGCTCTGGTTAATCTGTTATTCCACTATTACTCTGATCGCTGCTCAAGCTTTCGCTTTCCAACATCAACGCAACCTAATCATCAATGGCACAATAGCACCCCATCAACGATACCCCTACGCAGTCTTTTTCCAAGACTACGACTTTGTATTTTGCGGTGGCTCACTCATCGCAGCGGACGTAGTGTTGACTGCCGCACATTGCATTCCGGAGGAGGATGATTATGCTGGGAATATTACTGTTATGGAGGGTGAATACAATTTGACTGATGGTGAGCTTGGAGATGTGGTGCGGATACGAGAGAATGTTCGACATCCACTTTATCAAAACGAAACTAATAATGATTTTGATATTGCCTTGACATTTCTAGAGAGGCCTACTACAATAGAAACAGATCGAACTTATTTATTTGAATAGGAACGACTCCTATCCACCAGACGATACTATTGCAACATACCTTGGATGGGGTGTGGTTAATACTAGAGGGGAAGCGAGTAGCATCTTACGAGAAGTTGACGTATCAGTAATGACGAATGAAGAGTGCATTCAAATCAATGGAACAACAATCTACAACAATATGCATTTCTCAATGAGTGGACACATCACTCCTAACATGATGTGTACATTTGCCAAAGGGAAAGATTCCTGTCAACGTGATTCAGGTGGGCCTTTGATTGTCCGAGGTGAAGATGCAAATAGTAGTGATGTCCAAATTGGTGTGTCTAGCTGGGGTGTCAATTGTGCCGATCGGATATTTCCTGGTGTTGCCTCTCGTGTGTCTTCTTCATGGGATTTCATTAGAGACAATGTGTGTAGACAGAGTAGTATGCCTCCAGACTACTTTGAGTGTTTGGACGGATGGCGAGCCTTCGTTTCAATCACAATCTTCTGCAGCACCAAGTAGTAGTTCAAACTCTTCGTCATTGGATACTTCCAAGTTGAAAAATGTGGAACAAACACCATCTACAAGCTTGGCTCTAAAATCAAATGCACAGAGGTTTGCGGCAAGCAGTGTAGCTGCTGTTGTCATGACGGGCCTTGGCCTCTTCTGTTTTGTCAGTTTGTAATGACAAATGCTATTTTATTGGCACGACGAGTTACTGATACTTTAGAAATGAAGGAAATTATAGTACACACAAACGCTATTTTTCCATATCTGAAAAGAGACCTTTCAGCTCTCTCCTGAGAACTTATTTCGCAGTCGTTCAATTTCAGCTGAGACGGCTGGGTTAACTGGCTTCTTCTTCTTCTTTGGAACTGATTGGAACATCTTTGAATGTCACTTTCAGTTTTGTTTTGGTTTATCTTGAGCATTCTCAGAAGCTTCCTTCTCAGCATTCCCAACCTTGACCATGTCAGAATAGGTGAACGCCCCTGCGTTTGTAAAAGAGACTGTGGAGTTGGCCATATCAAATGGCACGCTGTCCTTATCAGTATGTGAACTAAGGCGAAAGATGGTAGACGAAGAAATATCCTGCACAATCTCTCCAGATGCATCACTCAAGTCAGCCATGAAAGGTTTGTTGGCCACATCCACCTCATCAAAGCTTTCCAGTTCTAACGAGAGGTTTCTCTTCCCATGTTTCTGGAGTTGACATCTCTGTTGCTCCTGTTTTCGCTGAAGTCGGAGTGGCAGGAACATCTTCGCTCTTTTCATAGCTCATTGCTGTTTGGATGTGACGTTCAATCCGCTTTGCGTAGGCACCCCTACCTCCAATGACTTTGTTTTCAGGTTTCTTTGCTTCGTCAACAGCTTCTTCCTTGTCTCCACCGTTGTCTTCGCTGTGATCTGGTTCCTCATCAGTCTCTTCCAAGCACTTTGGCTTGACCCACGTGACAACCCTAGTTTTCTTATTAAAGTAAATACTCCTTACATTTCTTTGCATCAAATGCAACCTTCCAATTTTCAGCGATTTCATCGTCCATGGGTGGTGGCTTCGAAGATGGTGGAGGTGGTGGAATGCTTTCCATGCGTGAAAATTCCTTGAGAACATCAACGTCGACCTTCGTCGTGTGCCTCGACACCCGCTGAAGAATTATCATCCAATTTCTGCTGGATACTCTTGCAACTTCTGCACTAAGCTTCTCCAATAGATCTTCATTACGCTCGCATCGTGTACGAAGGAGAGCATTGTCCCGTCGAAGTGACAAGTTTTGTTCCTCCAGCTCTTTCATTCTGGTCTCATACTGCAGTTGCTCTTCCTTCAACTTGGCGTCGGGATGGTTCCCAGCCTTGAGCAGTAGAGCCTTCAATCTTTCATACTTTATCTGTCTTGCATTGCTGTCGCTGCTGCGTTTTCGGAATACTTTCTTAGCCAATACGTGTGCATTTCTTCCTCTGGAATCTTGGTAATGAACAGATGCAGGATCGACTTGTAACAACTCTTCAACTACATTTAGTGAAGCGTTGCCACGAATAGCAGAATGGAGTGGAATTAAATTTTGATCGTCGGTACATTGCGTACCTTGAGGATAAGCTTTGAGAAGAGCAATCAAAAGTGTGCGCGGAGGAGTTTAGTTCCTCATTCTCTTTTTGTTCTAACTCCTGGTCTTTTTCGTCATCGGGAACATCAGGTGGAGCAGCTTCGTCATGGATATCATTATCATCATCATCACTTCCACTCAAAGCCACACACAAGTGAAGGGGAAGAAGTCTCCATCGGAATACCTTACTGTCATCTCGATTAGTGTTGTATCTAGCAACCCATGCGCTTGCTTCTTCAGGATGACTCTCTAGACGTTTCTGTGCAGCGCCCCAGTCTCCATTGTACATTGCAACAAATAGTGGCGTAGGATTGATATCGAAATTGACACATTTTATTGCATTTGTTTCGTTAAGAGTGCCTGTTCCTGATACAGCCTCGACCTGCTTGATGCCCTCTTTCACCGACAAACGTACATCATCCTCCTTAGCATCGCTGTTTTCATTATTGTTACTCTTGAACATCAAGTCATAATGAGGTTGGTTACTCTCATCATAATGAACATCGATAATAGTGGCCTCATGCGATATGTTTGTTTCTTTATCATGATAGATCACGACTTCACCCTTCTTAAAGTCTCCTTGATCCGTCGATCTACTGATCTTGATAAACTTAGTACTACCAGCTTTAATCGCTTCATCAGGATCAAAAAACTCTTGTGAATGAGCATATATATCAGCATATCGCATCAAATATGGATTGGTATTATCGACATGTTCCGTATCAGCCACGGATACAGAAACATCAGCCGGGTCTACCTCATCGGAGGGCTTTCTGTCTAGATCGTCGAGCGTGGCTGCCTCGACGATGACACGGTGATCAACAATGGAATCGAACATGTCGGCGACTTCCTGCAGCTCGCTTGTCTATGGACGATGGGCTCATCTTGACTTCATGTGTGTGGTTTGTTCTTGCATTTTGTACAACTTGCCAGGGATTTGCCACGAACCACGAACCTTGAAGGTCGATGATGACAGCAGGTTTCATTGCAGAGATGCGAACGCGCTTTGCGCTTTGCTCTTGCTTCGTCGAAGATCGGGTGACGCTTTCGAGACTTTCCGCACAAGATACAGCAGCCCCGAAACCAGCCCAAACCCCAGCAACCCAACGCAGATTTATGCATCGTAGAAGCAGTGGGTAGTGGTGTACCTCATGCAATTAATGGAATGGCAGATGACTCCATCCGCTTGTTCAATTATGGTCGTGATGGTAGCATGTGGTTGTTTCTCAGTGCTGAAGTAATCAATTCAACATCTTCGTGTTAGTATTTTTATGCGAAGATATAATATCTGCTACTATCAAAGAACAATTACAACACAGCTAACAGATAATCAACTTCGATCAACACCACGCTGTTAGCTTCGTGGTTGTACCATTTAATCCGATACATGGATACCCATCATCAACGATGACACCAACAGCATGGACTTCCTCTATGGTCACAGCAACTAGAAGCCGTAGCAGCATGCTCAAGAACGTGCTCCTATTAGCAGGGATGTGGGGTATGGGCCTCGGTGCTGCCTTTGTCCAGTTGCTTGCCACTCAAAATTTGCTTATAGATGCTGGCTATGCGTCGATATCAACCGCTCCTCTAGGTATCATTATGCTGGGAAGTGCACCATGCGCTGTGGTAATACCAACAATCATATCACGTTATGGGGAGAAGACAACTTTCATTGCTGGCGCTTTCTTTGGAATAGTTGGTGCGATCATTCAGATGATTGGATCGCTAACGGCAGCTATAGGTTTAGCAGCAGCGAATGATGTGACACCACAAGTTGTTTTGGTAGTGGCTGGGGCTCTCCCACAAGCATTCATGTATGCATCAACAAATAATCTTCGTTTCTCAGTGTCCCAATTTTCGACACCCGAGTTTTTGCCAAAAGCAACTGCATTAGTGCTGTTAGGTGGAGTCTTTTCTGCATTGATCGGTCCTTTACTTTCTACGGTAACAAGGTCTATGATCTCTGGTGCTCTGTACGCAGGAAATTTCTTACAAATCGCGTTGATGTATACTATATTTGCAACGTTGGCATTCTTTGCTGATTTCAAGCAACCTGTAATAGATTCAATCGATGTGCGAATTGGCAGTGACGACCTGAGTTTAGTCGAAAGGCAAGAACGGACTGCTGCGGGTGAGAGTGAAATGATAAATAATGCAACAACAGAACGAGCTCTTCTGCAAATCATCAAAGAAACTGATTTGGTACTGCTGACAACCTTTCAATGCTTATCATACAATATTATGGCAATGTATATGGGTCAATTCAAGCTCCCAATGACTGCTTCAGGTTATAGCGTCGACCTGTACACATATGCTTTAACAGCTCACATGCTAGGAATGTTCTTGCCGGGGTTGTTCTCTGGGCAGGTCATCAATCGATTTGGGACTTGGTTAACAACGGCTGTCGGATTCTTACTATTTCCGGTGGGTGGGGCTATGTTTCTAATCAATGATTCAGTTACAATGTTCGTGATGGGCATTACAATCGTTGGCATTGGCTGGAATTTTAGTTTTGTTGGTCCATCTGCTGAAGTTGGCAAAATATATTCACCAGCTGAACAATCAAAAGTGATTGGATTCAATGATGGCATCATGCTTCTTACAGTTGGCACATTCTTCACGGCGGCCTCTAAAATCTATATAGATATTGGCAGCTGGAATGTGTTCAACTACATTCTAATGGGTTGCTCGGTATTCTCGGCATTTCTATCTCTAGTGCGTGGTCTATGCAAATGGAGAGCTTCAGATGGAGATGACAACAGTTTGTCTGGAGATTTATTAGCGCAAAGCTTACTCACTGCTGGTTCCATCTATACACTATAAAATAATTTCATACTTGCATCTTGAACAACCTCACAAAAATTAATCTTACTTCTTACAATTCTAAATGGGATATAATTAAATAGAAGACAACCCACTTTTCTTGCCAAATATCTTTCGAATCCCTTTCTTCTTCTTGCCAAGCGCCAACAACTCACTCTCTGACACTTCGATGTTCTCATCTAATACGTCTTCGTCAATAGGAGATAGTTTAAGTCGATGACCGTTGATCCTAGTGTTTTCTGAATCTGCAATTGAATACTTGTCGACGCTATTGTCCTCATCAGGATCGACCTCGGGTTGAAGCTTAACTTTCTTTTGTTCTTGCTTCGGAGTCTTGGACTTCCTTAGCTTGAAGGCACTTAGCATCGACGTATTCACCTTTTCCTCTGCGACTGCTTCTTCTTTCTCCGTTTCATCGACCGAGTACCGTGGTGTAGCTCCCAAAGTAGCAGCGTCAAGAGTGGCAGGTTCTTCGTTCGTGACGACTGGCTTAACGACTGGGTTGTGCATTTCTTTCACTCTTTCTTGCAGGCGTATCATCTCGTGCTTCTCCATCATGTACTTCAGAAACAAGTTCATAATGTTAGTCCTCCTCTCATTGTCACTCCCGTCTTGTGGAGTGCATTCAATTGCTCTCCTTCCCTTGTCGTCCACAACATCAAGAGCGTCGGGGAAAACTTCCATGAATAGTTCCAGCACTCGATCTTCACTACCACGGTAGAAGCAAATGTGCATTGGCAACATCCCCCGATGATCTCGGCAGCGTACCGAACCAGGATACAAGTTATACAAACGCAACACTACCTCGAACGGAGCCTGATACGAAAGCGCTACATGGATAGGCAACATCCTCCACTTCATAACACCAGATCCACGTGCACGATGAACAATCCAAGTGCGAGCCTGAGCACGTAGTTTGTTTAGATATTCCTTCATCTTGGTAGCATCCTGCCTGTTCACTCCAAGAGTTGGCATGAGTTGATGAATTCCAGTTAATCCTGGAAGACTCCACACGGGATCTTCCTCTTTCCCATCCAACAAGTCAGTAACGTGCTTCCACTCTCGGGAGACAATGGCTTTATACAACGGCGTAGGGTTGATTTCGCTGTTACACTCTTCTTCCCACATTTGATCTTCATCTGCATCGTCCATTTCTGGATTCCTTAGTTGAGGAACTGGAGCTCGCTTCTTGGATGCATTTGAAATAAGAGACGATTCGTCGCTTCCAAAGGTTGGCCTGTGAGGCAATTTGCTGCTTCTGGGTGACAAGGAACGCCCCGCTTTGACAACGCCAGATGCGGCGAAAGAGGTTCCCTTACTTTCACCAAGTGAGCTGATTCCATCTCCATAGGAAGCGCTCATTCCATCTCCATAGGGAGCGCTCATCCTCCTGCTTTCCGCCTCTTCACTGCCTGATTCAGCGATTGCCCCGAGAGGCGAAATCATAGTGCGATGCTGGCGAGAAGGACCGGAGGCTGAGGGTGCAGCAGCAGAATTTTCCGTAGTCCATCCCGTCAACGCGGAAGTTTCCGAGATGTAGGAGACGGCATCGTCGTAGTCTTCACCTTCCACAACGCTCAAGAGTTCGGGTGGATTGGTAACAGAGGATGTTTCAGTAAAGTAGGATTGATCACTCCGATAGCCTCTTTGGCCGTAGCCGCGGCCGCTGCTGGCCATACCTGACATTGATCTTTGTTGATTACTTTTGTTGTATATCAAAACCAGTGGGTTCTAGATATCTCTTCGACTCGTTTGGTTTTGTGAGGAGGCAGGTCGGCACGATGTTTTCATTGGCGAGCTCTCGCAAAAGGGAGAAAGAGTAACATATGTGGAATGTCATGTGCATCGAATTGATAGGTAATGAGCCATGGCCGCTACCATATCTTTGCTTTTGTGGTTCTGTCTGGTTTTGTGCAAGCAAGTGCAATACTATAGAGTCAAAGTTGCACTTTAGAAACGGACGAGCAAGCATAGTATATTGGGAAAGCATCCTCTCCGTTAACCATGAGCGACCCATCAAGCGACACGGCGGGCAGCGGCGCATCAGAAACGCTCGAAGAACTAACAGCCCGACATAAGAAGGAACTCAAAGCATTTGAGGGTGAAAAACGTGGAGCTATCAAAAATGCAAAATCTCGTGGCAAGAAGGGAAAAGGTGCCGTCAAGGAGGCTGAGTTCAAGTATGAGGGTTTGGAGAGAGATCTAAAGGAGAGGCATAGATTGGAGCTGCAGCAGTTGAAATCTGGTGGAGATAAAGAAGAGAGCAATACTGGTGCCGAAATAAAAGAAGAGGAGCCGAATAATAAGTCAACCCCATCTACACAACAACAACAGCCAAAGAAAGAAGAAAAAGAACAACTCACTGAGGAACAAATCCAAGCAGCCAAACGTGAAAAAGCCCTTGCCAAAAAACTGAAGAAGAAGAATGCCGCACGTCAAAAGGAAATTGATCGTGAGAAACGTATAAAAGAAGAAAATGCCAAGGCGGGCCCATCCCGTCGTCAGATGGAGATGGAGGCGTTGCAAAAGCTGCAACTGTACCCACGTGACTTGGAGGTTGAAGAGGTAGAAGCTGATGGTAATTGTTTATATCGTGCTGTAAGCGTGCAGTGTTCTCGATTGGGAGTGAGCATAAGTGCTGCTGATGTTACTGGCCAAGAGGGATATGGAAAGATTCGTTCCGTTTGTGCAGATGTCTTATTGGGTGAGAACCGTGCAGAGTATGAACCTTTTGCAGAATTTGGCGAAGGACATGGTGCTCATAAAAGTGGGGATCATCCTGCAACGTATGAGCAGTACGTCGCGAATGTTCGATCGACTTCCACGTGGGGTGGACAACTTGAATTACGTGCATTGTGTGAGGCTTTGAAGGTTCCAATTGTTGTATTCTCAGCTGAAAGTACTCCCTTGACGATGGGAGCAGAACACGACCCTGATGGGGAGGATAGTGAAGGAAAGGATTGGAGCAAAAAGAAGGCTATTCTGCTTTCATTTCATCGACATTATTATGCTCTTGGAGAACATTACAATAGCGTTGTACCCAAATAACTGGCTGAAGCCGATATAGAGATGTTCTACACACATTAAACTAAAAGTGGCTTAGAAGGAGGAGAGTACCGAAGTACATTCTTTTATCGTGAAGTGAAAAACTTCCAACTTTTTCACGTCTTCACCTGCTTCACTTGTTTCAGTCTTTTCTCTCTTTTACCCATTTGAGACTTTTTCATTGGCTGATATTATCATCAATTATTACGGTGATCGCTTGGTGAGTAATAACCATGGCTTCCGCCACAGTAGACGCCATAATACATGTCCGCTGGAGGGGTGCATATCATTATTTTGTGTCAGAGATTTTAATATCCAAGCATTTCTCTTCTTCGAGTGAAGAGTGTCGCTGGGTTCATTGGCTACGCGTTGTGTATGATGGTCGGCAGTTGGATGGAGTTAATGGCCCTGGTATAGCTGGGTGGCTCGGGTAGATCAGAATTGGGAGGAGCCGAATGTGATGATATGGTCGTTAGGAATTTTATTGGATTGGAAAGAAGATGAAGAGATGGTTTGGTGAACATCTAATCGTAATCGGCTCTTTGTCTCTATGATACGAAAAATAACCGCCGGTTGAGGAGAATCTTTCAACTCCAGAGAACTCTGAAGTTGGCTGCATATACTGCTCTATCGCTGCTGTACATCGGCTTGATTTCGGTTCTCGGGGCGCAAGCGCATACTTAAGAAGCAACCCTCTTGGTTTCAATTCTCATCAATAATTATTGTTCCTCGTTTCTAACGCCATGTTTTTTTTCCTTTTGCATTTCATTCTATGCCTGTGTAGAATAAACATTTAGCCAGCAAAAATGACTAAGCCTGATATTGAAGCGTACAAACTCAACAAAATCTTCACTGCCCCCGTCGGAGATCTTACCGCCGAGCAGCAAGAACTTCTTAACGAGGTCAAGGCCACCCGTACCACTCCTCGTGACAATCGTTTCACTGGTGCCCAAAATCAAGCTAACCATTGTTGGAATAGGTACAATGAGTGGCTTGTCTGTTTGAAGAGCACAAAGGATGAAGAGGGATGTAAGAACATGAGGAATTTGGCTGTGAAGATCTGTCCTTCCATCTGGACTGATAAGTGGGATGAGGAGAGGGACGAAGGAACCTACCCAGGAATCAAGACTGATTAAATACTGTTCATACTAGAGCAGATTGAGTTTGTGGTAGATTGTGGTTGGGGGGCATGGGGACGGGATGTAGGATTTGTAGAATGAAAGCTGATTTTTCTTTATGGCGTCATCTTCTCTCATCTTTATTTTGGGGTAGGAGGTAGGAGCGCTGCAAAAATAGATGACAATATGTTTCCCGTTTCTCTGCACAAGTAATAATAGAGATTTGTTTATTTAAAGTTGGCGGATGAAACAGATTACCTATGATGATGCAATTTCTGCTTTGGTCTCTGTTCAATGGATATGATATTTATCATTGCCCTCATGCGCTGCCTCCTGCATTGTGCACCCTACACATCCATTGATACATTGGTTGATACTTAAAGAGGCGCGTGACAAAGCCCTCGATCGATAGAGAAAGGGAGAGGCTCGATCATACACTCAATTATTGATCCCCTCACCTTGCTAAGTATCTCAACTTAGATTCAAATTGGAGATCGCGAGCGAAGTCTGGACCTCTCCCCAACTAACCCCCTTCTTGCTTGGGCGGCGGGCTGGCGGGGGCGGTTGAGGTTTTGTTACTTATGTAGTTGAATCTCGAGTCCCCAATCTCAGGCTGGAGTCGAAATGGTTTACCCCTCATCAATTACCTTTTACTCCTACCTAACTAACCTCTCTCCTGCCTAACCAAAATTCGTACATATAACCCAAGGGGCAAAATTCAGGGCGGATATTTCTTCAGCTTGCAGTTTCTCAACGCCAGCAAACCTCAAGGTCAAAACGGCGGCTCACCATCGCGAGCGAGATGATGACAAAAACACAAACGAACGCATCGCCCCACCCAACTTCAACCTGCCCATTATCACCACTGCAGCTTCAACTAGACACAGGTCACCGATACTTCCGTCTCTACAATTGCTCACATTTCAGCATCTATTCCTTCTCTACAATAGTCAGTTTTGTCATGAATGGGTGAGTTTTTTTATGATGTGACCGACAGGGTCATGTTGTTAAAACAATCACATCACATGAGAATAATAAGAATTTATTTCCAGCGTTGTGGTGCTGCCATTAATTTTCACTCCCATTACATCAGTGTCTCCTCCTGTGACCAACAATATTTCCTCTTGCTTTCCTTCATATACTTGTTCGTCTTATGCGATTTTTAGCCTACCATCTCTTCTCATGCAAGCGGCTGCGTCAGCCGCTTCTGCTGATGGCGTAGCAGCCCCTCCCGCCCCAGAGAAGCCCGAGGCTGCAAGATTGGAAGAGGATACCGAGGCAAATGGCGCAAGTGTCACCAAGGAGGACAATTCGGAGGAAGAGAAAAATGGTGGGGAGGAATCAGCGCCCTCCTTGCCTCCCAGTATTAATAATGCCCTCGGGGGTAATTCTGCTGCGTTGAATCAAATGTTGGCAGGCATGAACAACCCACCCAATCAAGTCATGTCGCTACGAACTTCAGAGAAATCCTCGTCCCTCTCTGATTCATTGGGGGAGGAACAGAAGAAACAACCACTCCGAAGAGGGAAATGGACTCCCGAAGAAGAGGCGTATGCGAATCGTCTTATTCAAGAATTCAAGGCTGGGCTGCTACCGCTTACTGATGGGACGACGTTGCGTACGTTCCTGTCCAAACTTCTCAATTGCGACCCCATGCGCATATCAAAGAAGTTTGTGGGGAGTAACTGTATTGGAAAACAAGTGTTTAGACGTAGAGGAGCTGACGTCAACAACTTAACTCCAGAGCAGGTCCAGCAGACTAGGCTGGAGCTCAGTGAGCTCGAGAAGAAGTTCCTTGAACGTGTTTCACGAAGCAAGTCATCGAAGAGTTCGTCGTCTAGTAGGAGCAAAAATGCTGGTGGAATGGCTGCAGCGGGTATCGGTAGTTCCATGAACCGTTCTGCCGCTGCTGCAGGTCGTGCGTTACTTCAATCAAACAAAGCACCAGCTCAAGCTGCGGGTGCTGGAGGCTTGCTAGCACAGTTGCAAACTCGGCAACCTGGTATGTTTGATAATTCCAAGGCAGGTTCTTATCTAGCAAACGCTAGTGCGGGTAATCAGGGTGGAATCGGCTTGGCGAATAGTGCCTCCATCAACAACCTCATGATGCAAACGGGGCTAAACCGTGACCAGATTGCCCAATTGGCGTCAACGCAGATGGCTTCATCGCAAATGGCTTCATCTGCCTCTTTAGCTAATTTGCTTGGGAAACAGCGATCTTTCGATGGACTCATGTCTCTTGATTTCCAAAGTATGCAAAGCATTGATAACTTGGCAAACTTGATTCAAGCTGGTATGCCCAATCAAGTTCCCAAGGCAGAAATGAGGAATATGGATTGGGGATCTCAGGGAATTACGAACAAAGTAACTAATCCGTCTGGATTTCAGGGATCGCTCAACAATCTTGCTACTGCTGCTAATTTGCAGGGCTCGCTTAGCAACCTCGTGCGCAGTTTATCTGGCAATAGGAACGCTTCTGGTGGAAGTGGCGGATCAGGAGGAGGCTTAGGCGCTGCGCAAGGATCTTTAAGTGCAAATCAGGCCAATGCAAACTTTGGAAATCTCCTGCCCAATAACAACTTATTGCAGCAGCCATCGTTCAATCCTAATGCTAATATTGGGAATCTCCTCCAAGGGATAGGGAATAATAATAGTGCCGGAGGGGGTGGCAGCGGTGGCGAACTTCAATCGTTGTTACAGAATCTCCAGAATAACAACAACACAAACAATGCAGGCAACGGTGAGTCTTTGGTGTCAAATTTTGATTTTTGAATACTTGTGCAGTTTCCATTCTCTCACATTTTCATTTCATATCTAGCAGCAAACTTTGGTCAGAATGCAAACTTCAACCCCTTATCACAACAGCTAGGCAATCCCCTTTTGCAGCAGTTGAACAATGACGGCTCAAACCCCTTCATGGCTATGGCCCAGCAACAACAACTTCTTGGAGGAATGCAATTGCAGCAAAATGGGCTTGGTGCACTTGGGGGAATGGGAAATGCAGGGGGTCTGAACAATATCGGAGGCAACTTAAACTTGGGTGGTGGCAATCTAGGTGTGGGAAATTTTAACCAGAACCAGAACACTGCCAACTTACTTCAGCAATTGCTTGCACAGCAACAAACGAGTTCGCAACATCAGGATAGTGGCATGGCTGGGAACAAAAGAAGCTTAGATAACGCTGATGAAGATGGAGGACCGTCTAAGAAAGCTTCCGTCTGAGGAGAGAGGCATTTGTAATTTTTGTACATGCTGCATATCATCTGTTTCATTGAACGCGTAAAGCTAAGCGACGTCGTAGATTATTTACATTGCATTTATTCACTCGTAGTGTAATTCTATTCGAATCCTTTCAGGGCTAGCTAAGTCATCTGCATAGACGTCGTGAGTCCCCCAGAGCGCATCACCGTGGTTTGTTACACTGTAATGAGGCAGTAGCTTCCTTTTCTTCTTATTGCTGTTGCGCATACCCCCTCCTTCGTCGTAAACCAGCGGTGCTTTACTAAGCCCTGGCATGTCCGTAGAAGCAAAGATGATGTTTCTCTCGGGATCGCTAAAGCGAAAAGAACCAAGGTCGGACTTGTCCGCCTGTAAGTAAATAAGTCAAGTGAGAGTGAGTCGAAATTCAAAATGAGTTCACAAAACACTGCACACAAACAGTATATAGCCCAACTTACAACCAAAATCATCACGTCTCCGATAACATCATCACTTTCGCGGTGCAACTTTCCAGGGGCGAATTCAACCGATGATAACTGCATCAAACCTGGGACAAACTTGGAGAGCGAATCTTTCCCAAGTGCATTGTTGGTTGCGAGGCCAAGAGCACAAGGTCCACTCAGCACTAAGCCAGGCTCTGCTCGGACCTTCCAATTCTCAAGTTTATTGATCCCTGTAACTTCACACACTGCTCTCTCCACATCATACAAGTCACCACGAGTTGACACAAGATTGACCATCCACTCAATCGCATTGGCCAGGGCAGGATGAGCAGGTGCGGAACCAATCAGACCGTTCCATAAACAAAAACTCTCGTCGGCATAAACTCCAACAGAATCTATTGGTGCAAAAAATGCCAAGTCGGGCGTAATAAATTGATCCAAATTTGTATCTAACATCACATCGATATCAGCATAAATTCCACCTTCTTTGAACAGGACTAAATACCGAAAAAAATCAGCCTTGTAAGCGCCAGGCAGAAGAGTGTCAAAGACAGAAACGAAGCGTTCTGGATAGTTTGCTCGGATATACTCTCGAGCTGTGTCGTCGGAATAGAAACGATATTCCCATCCTGATGCCTTCCACGAATTCTGCAGTCGAACAAGTTGTGGAAATTTTTCCTTTGTAATGTCTTCAAAATAGGTTTGGTGAATTATACGAGGTATCCGCTGATGATGATGATTATGGGCTGATAGCAAAGGCTTAGCCTGAGGCAAGCTCAACCCTCTAACCCCAACATTGATGTCAATTTGTGTTTCCTTCTCTCTTCCATTGCAAATAAACTCTGGGCCGCATTTGCCACATATAAGCGAGCAATTGGAAAAGGATCCATACACAGAAGCCTGAAGACAACGATTACACCACCAGCCTGGTTCGCACGTCCATGATTTATGTCGCATCTTCTTTTGGATCGATTCCTTGTATCGCAATGCTTGTGTCCTCTTGCTCTTGCTTTGCGGAATATTTTCGCTTATTGATACAGAAACTTGTGTTGGGCTTTCCTCCATAGTATGCTCCAATTCTGGAACATTAACAAACGTAAACAATAAGTGGTGACTCGGTTTGTCCACCCTTTCATCGTTCATCAAACGATGTTCCACGGATTCTCCCTCGATTGAGTCGAGCATGGAAACAGAAACCTGATTGCAACAACTCGCAGCATGATGTGTACTATCGTTGAAATCATCAAATTCACATGGTAGCGTCGCAACTCCCCAAAATCCTGATCCGGTACTCTTCGAATCATCCAGTCGCTTACTCTCATATGCAGTTAAAAGATTATTGACAAATGTCGATTGAAAACTCAGTTCTTCATTTGCAGTATTGTACGGCGATATACCCACCTGCCTATTCGGATGTAATGGTGGCAGGCATAGATATGCCGGATGACTTGGTGGGAATGCCGAAAAGATTGTGGATACATGATTCCAGATTGACGATGACTTTCTAACTTGATCATCTGGAGTGGGAGTATGTGATAATACCGTGTAACCCACTTTGGACCTGCAGGAGGCACTCTTGGTTGCATGAGTGTATAATGAGGTGGTGAATATACTGGTAATATGCGGTCTGGCTTGATGCAATATTTGACTGTCATCTCCCAACTGCATCCCACCCAAAAAGTATCCAAGGCAATGCAATGTTGGATCTGTCCGTATTGCATAATAATTATCTTTCTTGTTGGCAATGAACTTTGGACAGTTCAGTATCGATTGTGGTATAGATGAACTCGTCATTCTTTGTCGCTCTTCAGAATCATATTTGATCTCGAGGAGTTGAAGTAGCTGTTCTTTCAAATCAGTATTTGTCGGATCAATATCTGAATTATCAACCGTCACTGTCTCGACAGTATTAAGTGCAGGCAAACTTGTCAACCAATACGGAAGTAACTTTGTCATTTGTACCTGCTGCCCATCCTTCGTTTGCAATTGCAACACTACCATTGGTAATTGCTGCTGCATAGAAGTACCAGCAACTCCCATTATCTGTTGTTTCTGCGAAGAACATGCACTCCCATAATCCATCACAGCATCATAAATCATCTTCCCCAATCGATCCTTCCGCCGCCTCTCTCTCAATAACACCTCCACAACAGCCAAATTGGGTCGTGAACTCAAAGAATCTCCAAAGGGGTACCATCGACGATCCGTCAATGCGCCATCTTGTTCCGTGTAAACTATAGGGAGGTGCAATTCCGAGATTACCTGTTCCTTCCACTTGTTCATGGTTTGATATCGCGTATAGTCTTTAATGTATTGATCGAGTGCACGGCCGATTGCCCCACCTTTGATGGAACCTCTTGGTCCAAATAATAGCGCTAGTTCTAGTATGATAAGTGTGCAGATTGTGACAAAAAGAACGATGCAAATTGCCGCAGCGTAGATTGGATCAATGCGTTCGAGGTAGCATTTAAATTGATGGAAGAGTGAGTGAGCATGTTGGCGGATATGTGAGAGGAGGGAGGATGTTGACCACTTTCCCTTTCGACACCATGCATGCCGACTCTTTGCGGCGGAATCATCATCGCCAAGTAGCAGTTTGTTCATATTATTATGATTCGTATTGCCGATGGATCTTCTGGGAGAAGAGGTGTTTGTTACCATGTGATGTAAATTTTCATTGCCTCCATTGTTAACGCTGCCACTGCTGTTGCTGATGAACAGAGGATCACTCTTTCGTGTTGCTAATCGCCTCATCATTGTTGAAGGCTGAATACAGATTAGTAGTAACGCTGCTGCACCATGCTAAAAATATCATTGTCATTTTTTATATCGAATATCGAACATCGAATAACATTGTACTTATCGAGTGGTCTCTCGGCGCAATGGTGTAACAAATAATAACAACATAGGGCTACCAGCCCGCCTGGATTGAGGGGTATCACGAATGTGTCAGAAAGTAATTACATAGCGGATGAAAGAGGGGGGATATAAGTTTTGGAGATAGAGTGCTGGGATTTGGATTTAGTGGGGTGAAATGGATTTCAGAAGTATTTGAACTGCTTTTGTCGAAAGTCGTAAGAGATGGAAAGTCAGCTGTATCGTAGATCTATACACGCGCGGGCTGTTCTGTCAAGAAAAGTTTGGATGGTGGATGGTGCCTGGAAAGCGGGTGTGGCAGAAATGGGAAAGTCTCCATATAGTACCATACCTGAGACCACCTTACCACATTTTGCATGGACTTGAAGAAGCTTGTAGCTTGATACTTCTTTGTGTCTGACAAGATCTTTGCTTTTATCACTAACATCCCCTCCACATAATATATTGTATCGAATATCAATCTTTCTCCACCATCCTAGTTTGGTAGAGTTGCCAGAGATCAACCATCCAACACAACTATCGCCGTCCACCAAATCTAGCATCATGGGAGCCTGCGGATCTGCCCTTATGAAACCCTGCCTCAGCGACACTGACGTTCGCTATGACGCCAACTATCCCAAGACGATCGTTGGACAGGTGAGTTGTATGTTGGTTGGCTACAGTGACGGCATCATGTTTCACTCGTCCATCTCGCCATCTTTTGAATCGAAGCTCGAACTCATTTTGTGCACAACTCATGTCTTCTCGTTGTACTGAAAACTACCACTACAGGACACGCGCTGGGAGAAACTCACCGGATACTTCAAGGTCAATGTCACATCCTTCGACCCTGTCAACGGTGGCGCTCGCCAGCCAGGCCCATATATCGAATCCGTCACCCAAACTCATGATGCTCCCTTCGATGGTAGCCGCACCATTGGTTTCTACAATCACACAGTCGATGGTTCACGCTTGATTGTAAATCGTTACTACTTCAAGCCACCTGCCCCAATGGGCTTTTGTCAGATCCCCTTCGAACCTCCGGCCATGAATGCTCAACCGGGTAGCACATGCGGGGTAAATGGCCAGGTTGACTTTGCTGGGGTCTATGCGTCGCTCACCCACGAACACGACGGCACACTCAAGATAGGCCGTGCCACTGGATCTTTACGCCAACTCTGAAGATCGCATTTGGGATTACTGATCGAAGGCAAGTTATGCAAAACTCACTGATGATAACACATTTGAGTTCACCTTCGTCCGACCAGATGTCATTTAGTTCTGTTCAATCGTTTGTGTTCTTTGATGATGATACCGCCGCCGCTGTCCGCTGTTCACACCTTGCTTCCCATGAAGAGCTATTGTAAGTGTCAACACCGCCACGATGGTTCGTATTAGTGAGGAGGAGTTCTTGGCTGGTATTGAGGAATACAATGAGGCGTTCCAAGTACCCAAGACTATCGAGGCACCCATGACTTCCGATGAAGTTGCAAACTATACAGGAACCTTCCCTGCTGAAGAGGATTGGTGTGGTGGACTGATGAATGACATATCCTGTACGCCCAGCCCGTACGTGGAGCCAGATGCGCAAATGAAGGATGGGTTCATTGCCTTGTTTGTCATCCTAGGTGTACTCCTCTTCAGCGGTGTTGCATTCTTCTTCCATCGTAATGCCATTGAGGCACAGAAGAAGAGGTACAAGGAAGCACTTCGTCCGTGGCATTGCACGTAATATCACCATCGCCGACTCGGCTGGGCGTGTCAGATCCCGAACAACTTAAGAAGGAATTTGACCATATTGATAAGGATAAGGGTGGTACAATCTCAAAAGACGAACTGAAGAAGTTCCTCATGAGTGGTAAGGTTGGCGATATTAGTGACAAAGATGTTGATGCTATGTGGGCTGCCATTGATATTGATAACTCTGGAGAAGTTGACTTTGTGGTAAGTCTTGAATGTAAAGTCTGTATGATATGAGATGTATCTTCATTTTGCGTATTCTGACCATGTGGACCAATTACTCGACCCAAACATGCAGGAGTTCATTGCATTCCTTGGCAGCTGTGGTGCCGAATTTGACAGCGTCTCGAAGGAGCAGAAGGCAATGTCCAAGGAGGAGAAGATCAAGTATGCATCTCAACGTCTTAGTACGAGGTGCCTCGTGATGCCACCGGCAGATGACAAATCAGCAGATGAAGAGAAGGAGGGTGAAGAGAATGCTTAAGTTGTTTCCGGGACATTATGTTTATGTAGAATCAAAGAGTGAATACTTTTTTGGTTTGTGGGAAGAGAAAAAGAGTTGTTTGTAAAGCTGGGTGACTGAAGATTTAATATCACATTCCCCGTGGTCACTTCGGATTCCCACAACGTTACCTTTGATCATATTTGTTTATAAGTTAATTTGATAAGTTTGTGATTTTGTTAACACTAGTATTCCTCTTCTGGGATACATAAACATAAATGGCTTAGAAGACAACGAAGCGCAGCTGCACGGCATAGAGCAGCAAGCAAGATCAGCACCAGAGAATCCTCTAGAGGCACATTTTTGACAAAGTCTTGCAGATTTCATCCTCTATGGAGAAGTGCCATCTAGAACTCTGTAGAAATTAACGTAGGAATTAGTGCTATGTTTTGACCCTTTGTCGTCTTTTTCTGAAGGCTGAATACTGAAAAAGGTGAAGGCTGCTATTTACTTGATATTCCATATTGCAGATGAAGGGTCATTTTAAGTAGTTATTGTTAAGCTCTTTGGAGAAGAAATAGACAGTGGAACAACATCAGAAGGAGGTGTTATAGATGGTGGTGCATAATAGCGGACTTACTCAACGTCAAACTACATCAACATCTGCCTTGCCCATAGTCATTGGACGAAGCACCACCATGGATACCCCGGCCACCATACGGAGAAGACGCACACCTCACCATTCTTCCTCTAACAGCAACAGTAGCATTAAATCATGGATGCTAATTGTACTCGCATCGACCACAATCTTCATGTTTGGAATATTCATCACACTCATCTCACAACACAAGAAGCAACTCAAAACCACCACCGCAAAGAATAATAATCTATCCAATACAGCAGCAGTATCAGCAGCTTGTTCACATGGAGAAGAGCGGACATGGCACGGAGGTCATCCTGCTCAAGATCATCCTGGATCATGCTGGTGTGGTCAAGATGAGTATTGTATGTGTACTCCGTCTGTAGCAATTGACATTGTGTTATATCAAAAACGACCGAGGAGTACTGCTGAGAGTGATGGACGCGCTAATCCATCTAGTAGAGGAGCCGAGTACAATTATGATGTTTGGGTAGTCAGAAGATCAGATACCAATCAGCTTGCAACTATTGGAGGCTTTGTTGACACGGGAGAAACGACAGAAAGTGCAGTACTTCGCGAAGTACAGGAGGAGACGGGGATAACTATTCCACCACAACTAATGTCGTCTCACAGCGGTGGCGGCGATGGAGGTGGTGCATTTCCGAATAAGAACAATTCAGCAATCAAACTTATTGGTGTGTACTCTGACCCACGGAGAGATAATCGACGACATATTGTGAGCATTGCGTACGCTCTTGAATTCATCCCTGATATCATGACAACCAATGATGGAAGTGGGATTCCTCACGCTGGAGACGATGCCAAGGACGTAATTGCAATTCCACTGGAAGAGATTGGAGTCAAGTATGTTGGAGAGGATTGGTATGCGGATCATTTGTCCATATTGTTGGATTTCAAGATGCAAATTATGGCGATGAAAGATGGTGAGGTGGATCGATCGACGGAGTTGTATGGTGGTGACATTGCTCGCTCTACTTGTTCGTAGGTTCGTAGGCATGCTGTATCAATTAGTTCAAGTAACTTATTAGTTACGCTATTCAGGGAGGAAGTTGACCACATCGCCTATGACGATTTCCCTACGCATGTTCGTTTGCAATCGGCACCCTTCTAGATAGGCAAACTGACTCTCTCTCGACATTGATTGAGAACAAAGCTTTATGTAGAACTCGACCGACTAGAGAGGAGAGCGAGGTGTGTGAAGGCTAAAGACTAATTAACTTATTTAGAGCGTTGCATTCGTAGGAAGCAGCAGGTAATGAGCCGAAAGATCAAATAAATACTCCTACAAAGTTAATCAGATTAGATACCTACGATACTAAAAGGGACCTGCTTCGGTAATGAGCCGAAAGATCGTACTAAATAGTATCCAAAGGCTCATGCGTCGGTGTTGGACATCCGACGGAGTAGAGCCAAATACGAATAGTTCAGATGATGCAATAGCATTGCCAAACGCAAATGGTGCAGGTGATGCAGCAGGAGCACTTACGAATACAAACGGTGCAGGTGATGCATACCTGCGGCGACTGACTTGTTGGCGCCTTGCTTGATTTTGTGATTGCTAGAGACTGTGCTGGATCCTGCTCTGTTGGTTATACCCACGCAACTCCATCTCAAGAAGAGAAATCCTTGAGTGTTGTGTCCAAACAATTCGGTTCATAACTTCATTCGCCTCAATCGCATCGTCGGCCAAAGCCTCGACGCGAACGATGCGTCTCGTCAACCCGGCAATGTTGCCGGCCGAAGCCTCGACGAGAGAGATGCGTCTCGCCAACCCTTCAACGTTGTCGGCCGAAGCCTCGACGAGAGAGATGCGTCTCGCCAACTCGGTAGTGGTGTTGAGCAAAGCAGTCACCTGTTCGTTCAAGGCAGAAATCCATCCGATCAATCGTTGCATGAAACTGCCGGCCGGGGAATTCATGAGACCGGATTGAATTGCTTCAACAGCTGCTGCTTCAAAAATCATAGTGCGATATCTTCCTGATGAAGATAGAGGAACGAAAAATATCAATTAGTCCATGATCACGAATATAAGAAATGAAGAAGCCGCCCCCCGCCAACCGGCTTCTGTCATCTGGCCTGAATCGACAACGCCACAACAGCCGATGACCACTTACCAATACTGTTCTCCTATGTGAACAAGTTTATGAGGACTGAAGTAAAGTGGGTGGTTGTTGTTTGGTAAAAAGTCAACGACTTTTCACTTTTCGCTGCTTTGACGTGTGGCGCGATCACTTGCTTTTCACTCGCACATTTCGCACATGGTCTGAGGGTGGCGCTCCATCTTCGATCTCACCACACCCAACTCCAAAATCTTCCAAAATGAAGCTCCGCCGCGTGCCGCGACATAATGATATTGTCGAGGCGAGATGCTTCGTTACTGTGAAACAATATTCGGCGCCGATCCTTCGAATTAGCGGTTGGAATAGCAAGCATCACATAGCAGCATCGTACATGTCATGATGTACATAGCGTAGCGTGGAATATTATTATTTTCATGTTTCATGGTTTTATAGTGCAATCAGAACCGTGCAATAGAGTTAGAATAGAGTTGTTGTTGTTGTTGCATCAAAAACCAAATAAATCCCTATGCGATATGAATGGCACTTAAGTAGTCCAAATAATTTATCCCTCCTCATTCATCACTCCATGATTTTTTCGAACTTGAAGCCGACACATCCGAATTATACCCCCCTAAATGACAGGCTATGTCGTCAAAAAATATCTTCGCGTGCAGGCCCCATCATCCATCATCGATCATTATTCCAAAGAAGCCCAAAGCTACCAAACCAAGCCATAGCCAAAGATATCTCTCATAGTCATAGTACAACCATGTCTGACGAATTCAAAGCCCAATTCTTCGAGCTTGTCGATGCCTCCGTTCCACAATACGTCGCCGAGCTAGGCGAAGCTGTAGCAATTCCTTCTGTATCGGCCGACCTCCAAACTCATCTCAAAGATATCAACCAAATGGAAGAGTGGACCAAGTCCTATATCGAAAGACTTGGTGGAACTGCAGAATTACTACCTAATCCAAAGAAGGTGGATGAAGATGGGAATGAATTACCGCCTATCTTGTTAGCGGAGTTCAAAGCTGCGGAAAATTCCGAATTGAAGAAGACGGTTTGTTGTTACGCTCATTTAGATGTACAGGTAAAGTTATGCAAATTGTATATTGCTCTTTTATCTCTCCGCTCAATTAATAATGTTCTTACGCTTAATATTGATAATCTTCTATAGCCTGCTACCAAGGAAGATGGTTGGGACTCTGATCCATTTGTTCTAACGGAGAAGGATGATAAATTATACGGTAGGGGATCCACCGATGACAAGGGGCCAGCGTTATCTTGGTTGTGGGTAATTCAGGCTCATAGAAAACTAGGCGTAGACCTGCCTGTCAATGTCAAATTAATGTTTGAGGGAATGGAGGAGTCTGGATCAGAGGGCATGTTCGAAGCAATTCAAATTCTCAGCAAAGATGGAAAATTCCTATCAGATGTCGATTTCTTTTGCATCAGTGACAACTATTGGCTTGGTGCTTCCAAACCATGCCTCACGTATGGACTAAGAGGGCTGGCTTACTTCAGTTGCTCTGTGCAGTGCTGTGAACAAGATTTGCACTCGGGAGTCTTGGGAGGGACAGTCCATGAGGCCATGACTGATTTAGTACAACTTCTGGCGTCGTTGATTGATTCTTCCGGAAAGATACTTGTGCCTGGCATCATGGACGACGTTGCCGAAGTTACGCCTGAAGAAGATGCATTGTATGAAACTATCGATTTCAATTGTGAATCCTACAAGAAGGAAAACAAAGTTGCTTCCGTATCGAACAAATTGATGTATGAAAAGGAGAAGGATTTGTTGATGGCAAGGTGGAGGTATCCAACGCTTTCATTGCACGGTATTGAAGGTGCTTTTTCTGGAACAGGTGCGAAGACAGTTATTCCAGCAAAGGTCACTGGAAAATTCTCTCTTCGTTTAGTACCTGACCAAGATCCAAAGCGTATTGAGCAATGTGTGTCTGATCATCTCAACAAGGTTTTTGCTTCCTTGGGATCACCCAACAAAATGAATGTGGCATTGCTTCACGGGGCTAAGGCTTGGTTGTCCGATCCAAAACATCCTAATTTTGAGGCAGCAGCTAGAGCTACGGAAAAGGTGTATGGTTTACTTCCTGATTACACGAGAGAGGGTGGATCGATTCCTATTACCACGGCCTTTGAAGAAGCTACACAAATGAATGTATGTCTTCTGCCAGTAGGAGCATGTGATGATATGGCTCATTCACAAAACGAGAAGTACAATAAAAAGAATTTGATCAATGGAGTAAAGGTCCTGGGTCTATATTTGCACGAACTTGGCGTGCTTAAGGGTCCCAAACCATCTGATTGTCGTTGCGTTGAACTAACTCCAGAAGAGATGATGGAGCCGGGTGCTTTTATGCGAGGATTCAAGTGCAAATGCTTCATGTAGATAGTTCAACTTCCACTATTATTTAGAAAATTTCATCCATAGTCACATAATACATCACACTACAATTGCCAATTGCATCATATTAAAAAACGCTGCATGCTTCCTTACGCTTACGTTCTTTCGTTCTGCAACAATACCCTACTGAAGAAAATGCGTCTACGATATTCCATATCATTACATCATAATAATGTTGCGTGCAATTCAATATACATTTCTTCCTAATCCTTCTTTGTTTGTTTGCCTGGAAAGTCTTTGGCCATGATATATCTCCATTTGTTCACTGCACCGAGGAAATAGTAGCTCGTTTGTGTTATACTATTGTTGATTGATGCAAGTTTTACCAGACCCAATAAGTCCTTTGTTAAGAGACATTAGAGACAGAGAGAGATCCAGATGGCAGAGAGAGAAGGGAGGTATGCATGAGATACGAAACCAACAGGATATGTTATACATGTGGTTGCAACAGAAAAGTCAGCACTCACAACAATCTCCACGTTACATCCCGCAAACGCAGCAGCTTCTGCCTCCACTGCCGCATTCACTTTTGCCAAAGCCTTTTCCAGAAAGTTTTTGGGCTTACTCGGATCTGAATCAGATTTATAATAACCTCGCAGCACTCTCTTTAATTCTCTTTTCGCATCAAAGCTCTCATTTGTCGGACATGTAGTCATAAGATAGAAACCTGCGAGCGGTGCGGCTAATGCTGCGGCTAGCCGTGAGGCTACTGCCAAGCACCTTGCTGCTACAAACGTCCCAACCAGGGAAAGTGCGATGGTACTTATTTCTGATGGTGCTGGTGAGCTATTATTTGGATCGTCAGATGAGCCATTGCTGCCGCTACTGCTAGCATTGTCACTCGCCATGGTGAAGATCCAAATTCCAAAAACTGAAAAATGAAAAATGAAAAATGGGATAAGAAAAGTAGTAAGCTGTATCTACGTACGATGTACATACGATACCGTTTCAGCAAAATACTGATCCCTTTCGATTTGATTGGCTCGTGAATGAAACTAACAACGACTCAAAACATGTCAGTTACCATGCCATCCGATCATAATATCATTCCTGCTTCCACCGTTGCTTTATCTCCGCCCTTGTCAAGTACTCCGACCCGCTTCGTCATGAATTCATCTGCAGCTGCTCCCGTGAGCGCGATTACAACTAAGATGCAGCAGATGCGCATCGCCGTTGAAAACATCTTCGTTGAAAGCATCGCTGAAAAATTGAGTGCAGATGAGGTTGCAACCATCTTCAGCTTCCTCCTTTATTCAGATATCATGCGTGCTCGAGTATGCACAACATGGAGAGATAACGCGAAGAAGACGCTCGTTCCTCTATCTGAAATGGTTGTTCATAACGTGGGATCTTACAACGCTACTATGAGGGTAATGTCAACCGCGCTACCAAATTTGCAGCAGCTATCGATCTGCGATCTCAGTGAAGAACGACACAAATACATCGAAGGAGAGGAACCGGATGAAAGTAGGGCTGCAAGGACTGCTAACTGGAACTCGCATGACATCAATGTCATATTCAGATTTAGAAAGCTGCGTGCTTTGTATATTGGAACGGCGCCTCTGAATGGAAGGTATCCTGTCCTCTTCAACTACCCACTCCTAAAAAAGTTAACGATCAAGGACTGTCGCAATCTCAAATGCGACCTGGGTATGATAGCATCGCTACCCTCGCTCAAAGAATTGCTTCTGTGGTTCAATCCACATCTGGCTGGCAATCTCATCAGTCTGAGAGCACTCAAGGACTGCCTCGAAAGTGTTGTCATAACTGGTTCACCCGCAATTGAGGGTAACTTCATGGATCTGGCCGACTTCCCACGTCTGAGATGTCTGGATCTACAGTACACTAACGTGACAGGGGATATCAGAAACATCCGCGAAGATGATTTCCCAGCTCTGGAGAGTCGCCTCCTTCTACCAAGGGAAGTTGTTGGTGGTATGGAATATAAGTTTCAGCTTATTTCTGACGTGCCTGAATTAATTCACGCGGCCCGCCTCCTGCTGCACCGTAGTCGGACACTACTGCTACGAGAATTTCAAGAATGGCACGCGGAAGTGCTCTCGGAAGTGTTCTCGGAAGTGTTCACGGGAACTTTTTTTTGGTCACTCTCAAGCGAATCTCCTGATTGGTATGGTTGGGAAGATGAAGAAGATGAAGATGATGCCCAACATCCACATCCACCTCCACCTCCATTTCGCTTGCAGTTTATGCTAGTAGGGTCTCGTCTTGGATGGAGTTGGATCTCAGAGGATGGCCAGTCTTTTTGTGAGATCAATTGGCTAGATCCAGAACCAAGTAGTGAAAGCTGCGACTACGAAAGTTACGATAGGGAGCTCCAGCGCTTGAGGCAGCAGAAGATCCAGTTCTACAGGGGCTACTACCAACCTCCCAACGAACATCAATACCACCGCATGTGTGAAGAGTTTGTACTGAGGCTGAGGTAAAAATTTTAGCTCACAGAGAGACAATTGATCTGTAAAGGTAAAGAGTTGATGACCAGCTTGTCAAGCGTTATACAATTCAAGCGTTATACAATAGCAGTCCAAGATATAATGATTAATGATGCATGATGCCAAGAACACGTAACAAAAGGTGCGTAAATTAATAATTGTTAGCTGAGTTTTTCAACACGGCTGTTGCTCTTGCAATGCGGCCGCGACGCCATTCTTCGTATGTCATGCTCTCTCCACTTTGGGGCAAGGTTAGTGATGCGGATGGTTCAAGTCCTACGAATAGAGCGAGGCAGGAACGAGCAGCGTCGCTATCATCCTTTTTGCATGCTTGTGGCATTACTCTATGCAAAGTAGATCGCAATGACCCCCCTGTCAGCTCGGATAGGCAATCTCCAACATTGACAACAAAGACTGGCTCATTGTTGCAATATGGTCCAGCAGGTAGATTGATGTTTACCCAATCTTCCGTTGTGTGATCAGCTTTGGATGCATCTGCAACTCTTTGAAGGGTAGCGCACTTTCCACTATCGAAGAGAAGGACCGTGATAACACCAACGTCAGTGTGAGCAGCGACGAGAGGTCGCATATATCCTTTGCTGCCTTTCTTATGCCGGCTACCGTATTGATACCCAAGCAAGGTTAGGATTGATGTATGATTACCACTTTGATTGGACAAGACATCGATGGAACTTGCGAGATCTGAATTGTTTGCTATACCATCACAGATTGCAGTTAGAATGCAATCGGCTGCAAGTCGTGTCTGTTCAAAGTATTCTTCGATCGAAGAAATAAAGAAGGAAGCATCTTCGTCACTCCATACTTCGGCGTGTGGCCAGGCATTTGGTTGGTGTAATGAAGATGATGACGATTCCGATTCTGGACCTACTCGGAACTTTTTGACCAGATCGTTTGGACCTTCTTCTCCTACAAGTGACGCAAAGTTCTCTGTAGCGATGGGACTGTATCCTCTTCTTGCGCGATCTTTGGTCAAGCATGAGCGCCTCACTGACTCGTCTGCTTCGTGCAAGAATGTTTTTGTGGCTCTGAGCGCATTGTCGCATAAATTGCCTGATATTCCTGTACCACGAACTAACGCAAACCCATCTTTTCTAAGCATACTGTTTAGTTCTGTAGCGCATTGGAGCTTTGAATTGATGTTATCCTCCGAAACATCTGAAAGTGTCCTACAATACGCTGACATGTCGATCGCATCCCCTCTTACATTATTTTCATCTTCGATCCTGTTGTCGCCATTACTTGGTGAGAAGGGAAATTGACGTTGATTCAGTGGTATCATTTGGATCTTCTTCTCTTCTATTGGCAATCTATGCCATAGCATGCGCTTGCATCCCCAGAGCTTCAACGTTCCGTCATATAGCTGATAAAGTTGAGTGCCCATTGAAAGCGGAGATTGGAGTGCTTCTATAGATGTGTCGGGAACTTCGTCCTTTAAAAACTCTTCGTATAGTTCAATTTTCAGAAAGAATGCATTGAATAAAGTTGTTTCGACCAATACATAATCAGTTGCATTAGCCAGCTCGACAAAGGCAGAAAGTGACGATCCATGACGAATGTTATCACTGCGAGGTTGAACATAAACTAAATCTGTGGGCATTGTAGGATTGAATTCGACACAAATAACGTTTGGTCGATACGAATCGGTACTACCATCTGGTGCTGATAGCCCAAGACAATTCGCCATAACCCAATAGTCCATTCCATCAACATCAATTGACAACAGATCGAAATTTTGAGGTAGATGTGGTGCATCTCGTTTCAGTATCGATAGTAATGATTCAGGTGAGTACGGATCGCATGAAACTTCTGCGCACACACTTATGTTGTCCAAACCATCATGTAGCTTCTTCAGTTCTTTGAACCGCTGTTGGTCTGCTTCTATTAGAACTCCGCTCCATTCTGATTGAGAATCTCGTTTGTTTCCGTCAGTCCCAACTAATAATGAGTAGGTGTTCGATAAATGAACACCATCCCATGCGCCGACGTCAACGCAGTATCTTTTCTTTGAAAATGGCAAAAGCTGAAACAGTCTCTTTATTACACCGTCTTCGCCATTTTGACTTGTGTTGTTGGAAGCGTATTTTATCAGACCATCTCGCCTTCGTAAGCTGCGACAATCTTTTCGAGAACGGATTGTGGTAGTTTGAGGATCGGGTAGAGACCAACTCGAGTCCGCCATGGTGATGATGATGTTTATTTGTGGCTGTGCGTGGACTAACTAGCTCTAGAGAGTGAGGACTTACACAGGCGGGCAGAAGCGCTTCATACAGCTGCTATTGTGGGAGTCCGGGAGAAATGGGTTGAAAAGGTTCTCATCAATCCAAATCCACCACGATGAGAACTCGTGAGATCATGATGAGAACACCGAATGCCACAAATATCAGCTGCATCAGTCAGGGCGCTCGTTTCCCATAAATAATCACAATAGCATAATCTTAGCAATGACGCAAATAATTTCGACCTTGTTCATCTTTCTCGGATGTTTTTGCCTACGGTCCTCTGCTTTCGCAAGGATGCCAAACACTTACTACAAGCGGACGATCATCGACGCTGCTGGTGACGATTCTCTATTCGATGCCGAGGAAGCAGCTGCAATCGACGCGCATGATGTAAATGATCCTGGATTGGAAGGCTGCTGCTATGGAAAGGGCGGTTATGCTGGCTGATGAATACAAAGAGCAGCAAATGAAGAAGAAGAAGGAAGTAATGGAGCGTAGGAGCGAACCATGCAAGGGTGGTGCAGCTTTGATCAACTCGTTAGATGAGCAGCAAGGTAAAGTCAGAAAGACACACCTCTCAACAGATGATGATTCCTTGTTAGATGCCGAGGAAGCAGCTGCAATCGACGCGCATGATGTAAATGATCCTGGATTGGAAGGTGCTGCTATGGAAAGAGCGGTTATGCTGGCTGAAGAATACAAAGAGCAGCAAATGAAGAAGAATGACAAGAAGAGAAGCGATCGAATCAAGACTATCGAAGAGCATTACAATCAGGTCAAGAAAGACATTGAAGCGATTGAGCGTTTGATAGAGGAAGCGGACGATGCTGATCATGCGTCGGTGAGGAGAACTGTGCTTATCTCTGTGCTTTTGTTGTTTCCTTTCACTCTAAACACACGAGTTCTTCGACATTTAATTTTAGGGTCATTTGCTAGAAAGGACATTTTCGGATGATGATGCTGCAGATCTGGCACTGCTCATGATGGAGAAGTCAGTAGTTGCAGCCACTGATAGGCTAGAAATGTGCCTTGAGAAAGTCAAGCAAACCGAGCAGGAAGTAAAGCTCGCTTTAGAAAAGAAATATTCAAGTAAGGCATTGGCTGAATCAATCGAGCGTGAAAGGCATGCAGCAGAGATGAGATTCTTATCCAACAAATACCGTGGTGATAATGTTAACTTCTCCGCTGTCCATGACAATGATAAGGTTCTGCATGACGCTCACAGGCAAGAGCATGACGCAGAGCTGATGTTGGAGAAGGCGATTGAAGAAGACATTGCTACCAAGAAAGACCTCGAACAAATGATTGAAAACAAGGCAGCTTTGAAAGAAGTACTACATGAATTGCAAGGGATAATCCACGAGCATGCAGCTTTGGCTATGGAGAAGGAGAGTGCAAGGAAATCGAGAAGTTGAGGTACTCACCAATTCATGATCAGTCGCTCAAGTGAGAGAATAATCAGATACAAAAGCTACAATTGAATAATATTAGAGAAGACTTACTTAGGAGAGTAGAGTATCTATTTGGAATGCGGCATATCCTATGGCTTTGCTTTGCCTGTGAGAAAGATAGTACGATAGAGGGAGCCGCCTCTGCAAAAAACCGCGGAAGAAGTCTGCTTGATACACCCGCCCGCCCATATACAACATCATCACCCGCATAGCTTTTCACACGCCCGCCAATCAAAAACGCCAGCCAACGCCCACGCAATTTCCTCCTACCGCCCGGATGAAAATAACTCCTTCAATAATACACTCCTACTACAATACCTACCAACAACCATGTCGAGAATTCCGCAAGTCCTCACCAGCCGGGCGGCACTTTCCAGGTGAGAGATGGCCTTGATTTATTATTAGAAATGTGGTCGAAGAGAAATTCTGAGAAGGGAACCCAGAAATTAATTTAAACACATGTGAAAAAAATATGTATTCAGCATAGGGGCCGTTATATTGAGTTGTAATATTGAGAGGATGGCAGATGCGCTTTATTGGTGTCGAATATCCATAACTCCTTCGTTCTGCATATTGCAAAACGTTGGTAACGGTGTCGTGTTTTATGTCCAACATGAACATGTGCTATTATATCGTACCATACTCACCCATTATTTATCTTCTTCTCTTTATCGTGCGTTCCATGCCCAATGTATATTTCAATATTACTCTGCATGCTTATAAAAAAACGGACGCAACAACTATAATAAACATCGAATAATATCACTATACAAACAATCGCGTCAACTCAACACAACCAGGTTCGAATCACTCGTCCCAGTCAGTGTTCACTCCAAATTGGGAAAGGTTGTAAAGCCAACAACATTCAAGAATGTAGGAGCGGGTCAACCATTTTCATTCGAGGCGAGTGGAATCCGTAGTGCTGGAAGTGCTCCATTTTCTGCTGAGACTTCATTGAGAAAATAATTTGGGTGGCGGGGGGGAGGGGGGAATATATTTCAACTTGTTTGTTGATGTGTAAATGATGTGGATGATGCTCCACTGTTCAATACTTTTCTGGGAGGAGCATGTTGCAGTAGGGTTTAAGGAGCGTCTTGCAATTAACAAATAATAACTAGATACACTGGTATACACTGCTCTATGATTTACTCTTCACAAAAAATACCGTAACCACATCACAAAAATCGAACTGCAACTATTTGTTCATGCGTGAAATCTTCAACTTGCTTGTATCATCCGCTTTTAGAATGAAGCAATAGTAATTATCGCTTTCCAGACGGTCTTCGTTCCTGCATGTAGGCAAAATCACCGCGATCTAATCCTCCATCAGGCTACAACTTGATACACTTCCATTGTTCGACTCCGCTAATTCTCCTAATGCCTTCAAATCCTCTAACCATTGTTCGCTATTAGAATCTGTGGCTCCTTGGTCACTGCCGTTATGCCACATCCTCATCCCTCCATTACTTGGACATCTCATGAGACATGGGGTATCCTTTGCCAACAGTTCCTCTTCTTCGGTCGGCAGCTTCCCGAATGCAAATTGGCATTCTCCCGTTTCATAATCAGGAGTCATTGTCAGCGGCAGCCCCATATTCTCATAAAAGAAGTTCTGCGTGGGTATTTTACAACTGTTCACACATATCGAAGCACACTGAGACTCCTCGAGAAATCGACATCGCTTGACCAACACCCCCTGACTCTTGCCCCCATTGTCCATTTCTGGGACATCGTTCACTTCGCATTCCCCCATCAACCATGTTCCACCCAAACAAGTTGCCCAGGCGCACATTCTAGCACTAAAGTCTGGGAAAGGTTGCGCAAACCAAGTTGGATATCTATCTAATATAAATGGTGGGAATAAAGATACCAATACATCTTGTGCCATTTTTTGAATTGTTCCTCGATTAAAATGCTGAGTATTCATTCTGGTTGTTAAGTCAATAATCCCCATAAAATCATTTAGTGGAAGTTTGGAATCGGGCGTGATGATCGTGTTGTCTGGTCGACTGAGACGTTGCGATAATTTGTACCGAAATAAACTCATTAGGATGGAATCTACGAAGGGTCCCATAGGCCCGCTGATGGATGAATAGTCTGGCTTGCTGTCAATTGAAGGGCCTTCCACTGTGGCTCTTTTAAAAGTCGGTTTGCGAGGTATCTGAGTTGTGATTTCTTCATTGTCTGTTGTGGATGATCGGAAAACCTGATGATTATTATTTGCACGTGATATTTGAATTGGCGCAAATGCATCTACTACTTGTACAACAGCGGTAGCGACAACAAAAATGAATACACATGAAAAGAAGCTTGTACTGCCCATCGTAGTCGTAGTGGATCTAATCTATTGCCTATCCAATGCCACCATTCATCCCATCGTCATCGACACAAGAGACAAGAGCAGTAAGTCAGTACTTATTTTTTGTGTGTATTAGAAAGTTGGCTGTTGGGGGAGCGGTAGGGAAACTCCCAATAGAAAAGGAGCCGCGTGGAAGCGGAAGGATATTTTTTGTTTTTTTTGTTGAAGGTGAAGATCTTTCTCAATGACACCTTTCATTCGCCTTCAACTCACCGCAACATAAAATTAAAATACATTACACAATAGTAATAGGTATCGTCTAAAGTTAAAATGGTCAAGTCCACCGCTGTCGTTCTTGCTCTCCTCGCCACTGGCGCCGGTGCCTTTGCACCCGCATCATCTGCCCACAGATATCCAACAAAAATGCAATCTTCATTGGAAGTTGTTGAAGACGAATCTGCCGAAGCAGACCCATACGATGCATACGAAACAAACTTTAAGCAAAAGAAAGTCGCCACAAGAGATATTAAGGTAGGCAGTGGTTACACAGTCGGTGAATCTGAGGGACAGTTGTTGAAAATCAAATACACTGCAAAGTTAATGGATAGCAAATTCACTGCTGATTTGAGAGCATTTAATGTGGAAGGTATGGTCTTCAAAACTGGAGAACAACGTTGTCTACCCGGCCTGGAAGAGGGTATCAAAGGAATGAAAATAGGTGGAGTTCGTAAGGTCCGTGTGCCTCCCAACAAGGGGTACGGAGACCAATGGTACCGTGGTATCGTCCCTCCAAGCTCACATCTTGAATTTGAAGCTGAATTGATTGACATTGCACAAAACCCAGTTGAGGAGTTCAAATTAAAGTTGGAGGATTTTGGATATGACAGAGCAGCTGGTGCTACCTTGTGTCTTGCATATTTGGCCGCGAGTCCTTTTATTGGGAATGGTGGATTTGCAAACTAAACGATGCGTTGTAATTGTTACATAAGAAATGTTGTATCTTTATCAATTATCTGTGTAAGGAGAGACCGTGCCTATCAAAGGTGTGAAATACATCATACTTAAGCTACTTAATCAACAAACAAACTTGTACTGCTCTTCACAAAGTCACCCAATATATAAGAACACTTATTTAGCTGTTCTAGAAGCTTCTACTCACGCCAGGCAGCCGTCTGAGCAGTGCTAACGTGCTTATTATTGCCGCCGAGTATAATGGGCCACTAGGCGGCACGTAAGACCAATGTAATTACCAGTATCAGTAATACGATAAATGCTCTTGACTATTCGGTAATAGTAAGTATATAATGAATGTCAGAAAGTAGAAGCAGGTACTTAATTACAGTTACAGTCAAATTAGCAGGTTCCATCAGAACATGTAAAAGAAGATCCAAAATAGAGATAACTGATAAGCCACACGAATAATAGCACCCTTTTTCCTGCAGTTGCGCTCTTCGTTTGCTCTCCTTTTGTATCTGGGCCAAGAGAGGAAGAGAGGTACTTAAGATAAACCAAGACCTGCATTAGATAGAGACCTGCATTAGATAGATAGATTATTTTAGTTGCTACTCTCTAGGCACTAGTGCCAGTAGAGAAAGGTGAACTTAAACCAGGAGGAGCTCGGGCTTGTCCCGAAGGCGCCTGTGGTGCCTGCTGGGCAGGAATTGGTCGACGGATGTGGAACGCGAAGGCCGTGCAAGCAAGGCCAAACTGCTGGAGGAAGTGAATTTTTGGGGTGGGCGCCGTGTAGGAATGACCATAGAATTTCTGGTCAGCTGGTTTGGAAGAGGACCAGGAAGAGTTTGCGAGAGGGAGGATGCCATGCGGGGCCGAACCTTGGAGGGAGTCGAGGTACATCTTTGCAGCTTGGGGCCAGTTGGCGGAGAAGGAGAGTCGTCGAATCGGATCGTCACCGAAAAGGAATCTGCGGAGCATTGGGCCCATGCCGCCGGAGGGACATATTGCCCACATTTGGAGGTATTTGGCGTCGGTGTAGATGGTTCGAAGAACGTCTTCTCTGACATTGTATTGGACCATTTATTTACCCTTGATTGGACCTGCATTAAATAGCACATATATACTTAGGTACGTATGTACGTCTAAGACTCAAATCCTACTGTGCCATGAAATGTTGTCAAAAGACTTCACTTTGTTCAATTCAGTATGTCCAGTCAATCCTTCAGTTACTACATGCGTCCTCAGGATCGCGACGGCAGCAACGGAACCATGCCGATGGTCGAGGACGCAGTCAACATCGAGCTCAATCTCCCTCTCGCTCTCGCTCTCGTGTGCGCAGTCGTGGTCGTTCATATGACTTTTATGATGGGCGAAATGAATGTCGATCGAGGCATGAGATTTGATGAAAGAAGTGATCAATATCATCGCTATAGAGGAGCAGCAATTATGCGCCTCATTCTTGGAGCCACCGCTCTCGCTCGTGCGATCCTCATCCGTCGCGACAAACCTCCAGTAAGAAAGTCGGTATTGAAGTAGACGGTCCATGTCATTTTATTGGCCGAAGTGAGACTTCACTAGCAAGAACTATTCTAAAGAGGAGACAAGTTCCATCGACTGACGGAATAGAGCTTGTATAGGTTCCATATTGGGAGTGGGACAAACTTGGCAGAGATGAAGTTGAGGAGCAGAAGTATCTCCGACATCTGCTGGACTTGTAAAGTTGAGAAGAAGCGGCTCATTGCTATAGTGACGACGATAGATACGACTTTGGTGCTGCTAGCCAGCCCACACTGGACCTCTCATAACAGCTACGAGTCTGTAGCAACGCTTCTACTCACACCAGCCGACTGAGCAATGCTAACATGCTTGCATGGTACCGCCGCCGAGTATAATGGGCCCCTAGAAGCGGCTCATTGCAATAGTGACGACGATTGATACGATTTGGCTAAGAGACGTGCTTCTGGCAAGCCCAGACTATATCTCTCATATTAACTGCGAGTCTGTAGCGACGCTTCTAGTAACGCCAGCCGTCTGAGCGGTGGGACACTAGAAGCAGATCATTGCTATAGTGACGAAATCACAACCGACTAGAATGGGCCACTAGAAGCGGCTCATGCCCATACTTACTGCGACTGATACGATTTGGTAGAATGTGGTGCTGCTGTTGAGCCCACACTGGACCTCTCACGTCAGCTACGAGGTTGTAGCATCGCTTCTACGGCCGCTAGTCGTCTGAGCGGTACAAAAAGGCTTTGCTTGTACCACCGCCGACTGGAATGGGCCACTAGAAGCGGCTCCTGCCCATACTGACGGCGATAGATACGATTTGGTTCAGAAGGGTGCTGCTGGCCAGCCCACACTGGATCTCTCACGTCAGCTACGAGGTTGTAGCATTGCTTCTATAGACGGTAGTCGTCTCAGCGGTACCAATGAGCTTGTCTAGTACCACCGCCGACTAGAATGGGCCACTAGAAGCGGCTCATGCCCATACTGACGGCGATAGACACGATTTGGTAAATTGTGAAGCTGCTGTTGCGCCCACGCTGGACCTCTCACATCAGATACGAGGTTGTAGCATTGCATCTATAGACGGTAGTCGTCTGAGCGGTACCAATGAGCTTGTCTAGTATCACCGCCGACTAGAATGGGCCACTAGAAGCGGCTCATGCCCATACTTACTGCGACTGATACGATTTGGTAGAATGTGGTGCTGCTGTTGTGCCCACACTGGACCTCTCACGTCAGCTACGAGGTTGTAGCATCGCTTCTACGGCCGCTAGTCGTCTGAGCGGTACAAAAAGCCTTGGCTTGTACCACCGCCGACTAGAATGGGCCACTATAAGCGGCTCATGCCCATACTGACGGCGATAGATACGATTTGGTTCAGAAGGGTGCTGCTGGCCAGCCCACACTGGATCTCTTACGTCAGCTACGAGGTTGTAGCATCGCTTCTACGGACGGTAGTCGTCTCAGCGGTACCAATGAGTTTGTCTAGTACCACCGCCGACTAGAATGGGCCAGTAGAAGCGGCTCATGCCCATACTGACGGCGATAGATACGATTTGGTTCAGAGTGGTGCTGCTGTTGTACCCACACTGGATCTCTTACGTCAGCTACGAGGTTGTAGCATTGCTTCTATAGACACTAGTCTTCTGAGCGGTACCAATGAGCTTGTCTAGTACCACCGCCGACTAGAATGGGCCAGTAGAAGCGGCTCATGCCCATACTGACGGCGATAGATACGATTTGGTTCAGAGTGGTGCTGCTGTGCGCCCACACTGGACCTCTCACATCAGATACGTGTTGCATCTATAGACGGTAGTCGTCTGAGCGGTACCAATGAGTTTGTCTAGTACCACCGCCGACTAGAATGGGCCACTAGAAGCGGCTTATGCCCATACTGACGGTGATAGATACGATTTGGTTAAGAGTGGTGCTGCTGTTGTGCCCACACTGGACCTCTCACATCAGATACGTGTAGCATTGCTTCTATAGACGGTAGTCGTCTGAGCGGTACCAATGAGCTTGTCTAGTACCACCGCGGACTAGAATGGGCCAGTAGAAGCGGCTCATGCCCATACTGACGGTGATAGATACGATTTGGTTAAGAGTGGTGCTGCTGTTGCCAGCCCACACTGGACCTCTCACATCAGATACGAGGTTGTAGCATTGCTTCTATAGACGGTAGTCGTCTGAGCGGTACCAATGAGTTTGTCTAGTACCACCGCCGACTAGACTGGGCCACTAGGAGCGGCTCATGCCCATACTTACTGCGACAGATACGATTTGGTTCAGATAGGGGGTGTTTTCATAAAAAGGGATAGAAAAGGGTTAAATTGTAGTACTAATTCCAACGTGCTTTTGATTACCGGAGACGTTTCGAAGCGGTTCTTAAATATTTTTGTGGAGGTGTACAGACAGACCGAAACTCCATTTTATTCGACAAAGTTGTCGATGACATGCTTATCGGGAACAAGGCAGCCGGCCTATCTTTGCTAAAGTATTGAATTATACAAGCTTTTGAAAAGAAAGACGGACCGTACGCACTTTTGTAATACACTGTGTGAGGTGCACTCGGTGGCCGATTTTCGAAAATTCCCCAAACGGACGAGTTTTTTTAGAAAGATGATACATATACCATCACCAGGATGAAAATTGTGCCGCCCGAATGATCGTCCTCTACACCAATACCATCGCCACCCCTCCCATATTAAAGTGATCGGATGTCATCTATATGATGCTTACAACGTTGCTGTCCGTTTTTGGATTCAGAATCGCCCCAGAACTCAATAAATAACACTCCAGGCACGTGTCGAGATCGGTCGGTCGGCACAACATTTCGGGGGGAGAATTCAATTATTGGAACATAAGTTATGCACAAAGCAATCAACTTCACATCATCCGCCTCCTTTAGGCTATATACGTCGGTTGTTATGCAGTTTGTGGATGATATTGCATAGAGCGGACATGATATTGGAGTATCTCTCACGAATTTATTCCACAAAGAATTGCCCAACACGTGCATTATTCGACAATCTAGTGAAGAGCGGCGGATAATACCCAAATGAGCCGCATCTACTGTTTGTATGGGCTATGGTGGGTATCTGGTTCTGTTGGTAATGGACGAAATTGATGATTACCATGGCATCAGCTCTTTATACATTACGGGCGCAATCATGAAAATCCATCAATTTCCGTGCGGCATTTTTCGTTTCGCAGGCACGAACTACATCCATCGGATCTCAATGCCCAAAACAGCTTTGTATATACCATGGCTAGAGGAGGATGTCTTTACATTGTTGTTCTATCAGAATAGGAGGAGATATACGCAATCCTACCCTCTCCACTAGCGCAGATGACAACTCAACGCATGCTGACAGATCCGTGTACTTTGGGATTGCTACGGATAATTCAACCTCATTCCACCACATGACATCCTTCCATAGGTTATATGAAGTTATGTGAAGCAGCTTATTACGGTATGTAGTCTATGATGTAAGAGACATAGCCCCATAACACAGAAATTCGATTATTTTGGAGAGCTAAATTTGACACCCAAATTTGCAAATATTACAAGAGACAATCAATACGTGACACATAGATCCGCGCAAACAATGCCTGTATATATACGCCGAGAGTAGTTGCTATTCTTTTCATTGTTAATAATCATCTCGTCATGCTATTGCAGAATATACGAGCGAAAATTCATGAGAGTCGATTCGGATGTCATGCTTCGCTCACGGGATATATCACTGCTATGAAGACCGGAACGGGCACTCCAGTCTTTGCGGATCCACCTCATGTATCAATAGAAAGAGATTGTGTGCTGACTTGGATTTATTACGTTTAAAATGGGATGATATGCTCCATTTTCATGGTGATGACTGATAATATTGTGGCCACTTGCCAGCTCATTCTACATGATTACAGTGCAGGAACACGAATGAATAGCCCAAAATTTTATCAAATATCATTGTATATACACTGGTACATGAGTTCCGCATATAGTTTACATCATGAGATGAGTATTATCTGTGGTAAGCGACGATATAAGGGCAAAGATACCATGGTTGAAGCCATTTTTGGTCTTGTGAGATCTGATGATGGATGGCGCCATTATTTTCATAACCGGTTGGTATCCTCCTACAATAGCAATATCTAATTCCAACATACGGTGTGTGAATGTCCAATACCAGATAAATGATTTTCTTGTAATTGTATCTATTGATATCTTCGACCATGGTGGTGCTATGGACATAATTCTTCCTATAAATCACTTCTAATACCCTCAGGTATGCATATAACCACTTGGTCGATGTTTTTTGGCAGCATAAAAAATTCAGAAAGTTATGAAAACACCCCCTAGTTCAGAGTGGTGCTGCTTGAAAATCAACAGTGGTCCTTCACGTGAGCTACGAGGTTGTAGCATCGCTTCTATAGACGGTAGTCGTCTGAGCGGTACCAATGAGCTTGTCTAGTATCACCGCCGACTAGAATGGGCCAGTAGAAGCGGCTCATGCCCATACTTACTGCGACTGATTCGATTTGGTAGAATGTGGTGCTGCGGCCAGCCCACACTGGATCTCTCATATCAGCTACAAGTCTGTAGCATTGCTTCTATAGACGCTAGTCTTCTGAGCGGTACCAATGAGCTTGTCTAGTACCACCGCCGACTAGAATGGGCCATTAAGAAGCGGCTCATGCCCATACTGACGGCGATAGATACGATTTGGTAGATTGTGGTGCTGCTGTTGTGCCCACACTGGACCTCCCACATCAGATACGTGTAGCATCGCTTCTATAGACGGTAGTCGTCTTAGCGGTACCAATGAGCTTGTCTAGTACCACCGCCGAATAGAATGGGCCACTAGAAGCGGCTCATGCCCATACTGACGGTGATAGATACGATTTGGTTAAGAGTGGTGCTGCTGGCCAGCCCACACTGGTGACACTGGATCTCTCACATCAGATACGAATACGAGGTTGTAGCATTGCTTCTATAGACACTAGTCGTCTGAGCGCCACTAATTAGCTGGTTTATTACCACCGCCGACTAGAATGGGCCACTAGAAGCTGCTCATGCCCATACTGACGGCGATAGATACGATTTGGTTCAGAGTGGTGCTGCTTGAAAACCCACACTGGACCTTTCTTAACAGCTATGAGTCTGTAGTTACGCTTCTTCTCACGCGAGCCGTCTGAGTTGTACTAAAATGCTTGTCTAGTATCGCCGCCGAATATAATGGGCCACTAGAGAAGCGGCTCATTGTTGTTGTTATGACAATTTATTTTATTTGGCTCAGAGTGGTGCTGGTGCTTCTGGCCAGTTCACACTATACCGCCCATATTAGCTGCGAGTTTTCAGAAACGCTTCTACTCACACCAGCTTTCTGAGCAGTGGTAACGTGTTTGTATAGTGTCGCCGCCGACTAGAATGGGCCACTAGAAGGGGCTCATTGCTATAGTGACGGCGATAGATACGATTTGGCTCAAAGAGGTGCTTCTGGCCAGCCCATATTGGACGTCTCACATTAGCTACGAGGTTGTAGCATTGCTTCTACGGACGCTAGCCGTCTGAGCCGTTCTTTTGTCACTGTTACTGTTGCTACTGAGTATAATGGGCTTCTAAAAGCGGTTCGTGAGTAATTTGACGATAGATACGATTTGATATATTGTTGTGCTGTCAGCTTTTACAGCTGGTTAGCTGGATGTTCTAGTTCGGAGTTACATATAGCCCTTTTGTTCTATACCTACAATCGTTTTGTGGCTGCAATAATATTGCCTGAGAGGTTGTCAGTTATTACGTTGAAGAGATGTTAAATTCTTGAAGTCATAGGCCAAGTTACACTTATACTCAGATGCTTTGTGTTCCCGTGCTTTGTGCTTTGAGTCACATTTATTTCTAATTATTCTCATCTCATGTCATTGTCGTACTAGCACCGGTTGATTGTTTGCAATTTTTGTAACGATACCCTCTTACCATGAAGTAGAAGTATTGTATCTCTCTGAGCTCTGAGACTGAGAAGAGTGAAGATGTCGAGTTGGTTTTGTGACAGGTGACAGGATGGAATGAATGTGTTTGTGATGTGATTTGATGTAGTTGATTTGTGACTTGTGATGGCAAAAATTCAAATTAATTTTGTGGGACTTCGCGTGAGAAAGCCAATGCCATCACCGCCTCAGATCACATGGGTCGGTGGTCGGTGGTGAAGAGTGAAGACGCGGACGGGCAACGGGCAGTATGTAGGTACGGACAACACCAACATCGACACAACTAACACTAACACCGACCGCTCTGTCGTCTTTTTCGTCATTGTCTAAGTCTTATTTGAGTAATAATATACGGGACGATTCGTTTTTGTTATTAACACAATACTTATTGCTATAAGTATAGAAAGACAATCAGAAAGAACTACAATCATCTATTTCTCGTGTCCCGCCATGTCAAGCAATGCTGCGGCCGCTGCTGTCAATGATACCAATGAAAGCAATGCTCAATCGAATTCCGTTCCGTATGTGATACGCGTGACATTTTTGGGGGTTGCCGGCATCTTGGCTAATACAACAAGTATTACCGATAATGAGAGACTACAGAAAGATGTTTCAGTCAACTTCCCACCTCCGTCAAAGCTACGCGCCGTTGCTACCATTTCACGCACCTATAAGAGCGGGGGAAAGCCATCTGGGTTATCAAATTATTTATCGAAACCACCCTCCACTGGTGGAGACAGCTCTGAAAATAATTCCTCAAACTCTGCAATTTATACCGAACGTTTTGTGGCGGTTTGGAATGATGATTGTACGGAGGTAAAAAAAAATTTGATCAATACATCGAATGAGGTGGCATTTGAGGCAGACTTGGTCCCTTCTAAGAGAGATAGCGAGAATGATCCATCATCCACATTTGCTCCCAAAATGTTTTGTGTGACTTTGGGACTGGTTGCTGACAAGGAAGAACATGAAACACCTATGGAAGGAGGAGGAGTAAGTCCTCTAGTGGCTATTCCTATTGGGTTTTCGAATTTAACCATCACAGGGGAAGAAACGCTCAATGGCAGAAGGAAGCAACTAGATTTACCATTGACAAGTGTCAATAATTTGATCGGACCTTTTGGTGTCGAAAGCCCCTTGATAATGTTGACAAAATCGGATGGTGCTGATGCAACTGCAAAAAACCGAGAGAAGACAAAAAAGTCAAAAAGTCTTGTGAAGCGCATGTTCAAGAAAGGATCAAAATCGGCGAATGGTGCTGGTCAGTTAGGAGGTCTACCAAATATCGCGGAGAGGAATCTCTTCCTACAACGGTTTGGCGTGGACCAATCCGGCGATGCAATTGTTCGTGTGGCATTGGAAGTATTTCCTCGTGGGTCAGAATTAGAGAAAACTTTTAAACAAAGGGCCAAAGTGAGGAAGAGAAAACAACGCAAGCAGGCAGCGATGAATGCCGAAGCAACGGATACCCCAGCGGCCATACATTCGTCTGTGGGAGAGAGAAGCGATGACATTCCAGTTTCTTCATCCTCTCTCGTTGATGATGCTGATGACACATCTTCTGACAGTGATTACAGCCAATCATATACCCAGATGAGTTCAGAAACTTGGAACGATGACAATACAGGAACATGGGGCGATGATGAGGAGACATTTGCAACTTTTGAAGATACTGTCGTGACAATGGACACAATGGATACGGATACGAGGGACGTAATAAATGCACCCTCTTCGACTCCGAAGGTTAAGGGTGTTTTCGAGCGCATGTTTGACTGTGCCGTACCAACATGCGCAAAGGAACAGGATTACTTGAAGGTGGATGAGTATAACATCGATACCGTCGCTTCTGCCGTGGACAGTATGAGTGTGTCAGACAACCATACGATGTCAGATGGTAATGCAGAGAAGAATGTCCCTCCTCTTGTAGTTACTACCAAGCTTGGGGAATCTGCAAAAACAAAAAGCACATCGGACGTGGCTATGACCTCGAAGAAACCTCCTTCAGTGACTACTAAGCCAACACAATTAAAGCCGTCTCCTGTAGCGATCCACAAGCCACAGGGATCTACAAAAAACGCACACGACTCGAATGTGGCTGAAGTCTTGAGTTTCAACGACGTGTCCGTCCGACTTCAGCAATCGACGGAAAGTTCACACGCAAATGTACCTAAATGCTCCAATTCAAAAGATATGCTAGTGAAACCTATGCTTGTCGAAACAGTACCAACGACAAAAAACTTGACAGAAGAGGCGGAAAAAGATGTGGTGCCAAAAAAGAAGGAAAAGACGCGTGGATTCTCTATGTTTCGTCGCAGTCACACGATGAGAAAAGATAAAAAGCCGCAGACAGCTCTCGTAGAGACTATTCCCAATGAAATTCTCAACCAGATTGACCAGGAAATAGAAGGGCACGAGTGTGTTCTCAAAACAGTTCTTGACACCTAACACCAGTTTAGTATGGTTTCGTTGCGACGAAGGAACACTGTAGAGGTACAACATGATTTCCTTCAAATGGAATTATTGCAGATGTGCATAAAGAAGTAAGTGTCAGATTCAATGTGTTCAGACCTCTCCAAAGCTACTTATCATTAATCTTATCTACATCAATAAGTATCAACATCGCTGGGGCTTATTTATTTTTTGTCATTTTAGCTGTCCCCGGTCCGTCATCCTGCCCGGGGCTTCGTTTCAGATTCTCCCGTCTTCTCACTCGCCGACGCGAGTGGACGGAGCGAGGTTCGCCGTCGCGGGACGCACTCTTTCTTTTTCTTTGTCACCACCTTCCCTCACTCCCACCTCCCACCTTTCACTCCTCCAACACCAACAACGCACAACCCTTTGACACCCTATTGTACCTCTCTCTGTCGCATAGTTAACAATGAGCGTCGACCCAAGCCACTTCCTCGCCACGAGCAACGGGGGAAAGCCTCCGCTCCTCAAACTCCAGAACATCTCAGCTCGGCCAGAACTGAATGGACAGCTTGGTCAGGCGGTAAGCTTCGCAGCAGGTCGCTACGTGGTTGCCGTTCTTACTGCAGAAATAGCCGCTACCATGGCCGGAGGAAACAATGCAGTAGAGCCAAGCTATCTTAAGCTCAAACCGGAAAGTTTGGTGGAGGCAACAAACTTTGAGCAGCTCAAGTTTGGTGCAGCTGTAGCGTTTCATCATGCCCGGCTGTATCTTCAGAGCGCAGCATTGCAAGAGCGTGGCAGCTACATCATGTCTCTGCTGCCGCCACCTCTTCAAGCAAAACTCACCCCAGAAACAGCGATTTTGGGAGCAGTTATTGTGGTATTGCTCAACATTGTGCTCGTATTTAAACTTCTTAGCGGATGGATCGGATTCACTAAGATTTTCGTGTTCCTCTCTCTTGTCGTGCTGGTGTCGACGATAACGTCACCTGATTGGATGGAGGGCGTAAAAGCAGGGAAATCTTTGAGATTGATTGCTAAAAGTGCCGCCATCAATGCTCCCATCAGATTCAAACAAATATTGATCCAATTGACAGGCTACAGAAACATTTCTGATAAAATGGCACTGGGTTTGATGCTTGTCATGCTCCTTTGGAGTGGGAAGATTCTACTAACTCCGTCAGCACGACCAGCGCGGCTGCAGCCACCTACTCCTAATGGAGATGTGCAGCCACGAGTCCCTCGTATTCCACATTATGATTTGGAGAATATATACAAGATGGGATGGGATGATGCAAAACAAGGGAATGATTTTGGCAAATCTTTCAACAAACCAAGCGTATACGATGAATCTTTTGATTGGGAATACAATCCACCTCCACCTCTTCCCAAGCAAAAGTCATCTTCTTTCGGCATGAGTACGATGCTATCAATTTTCACGCTGTATCGCTTTGGAAAAGACTTGGTGACAACTCCAGATGGGCAACAACTCATGCTGGACCCTGCCTACATAATGATGAGGTTACGCAACATTGAGCCATGGCGGTTAGGTCTAATGGGAATGAGCTTGTACAGGGTAGTGAGTGCTTTCTTTCGATGATAACCTGAACTGTAGCAAAGGTTGCAGTCTAGGTGGCAAGTTGATTGCTATTAATATTGTTAGGGTAACCAAGAAAGCATGTCTCTCTTGCCACTTTTCATCTACACATCTATGACACGCAAACCTAAATTTCATGTAAATATGTATCACAAAAAAGCTATTCTTTCGTTTTCAGGTAACTACGCCTCCTGAGACCAGAACGCCCAGATTCAGACGTTACCTCCATGATTGTTTCGTGTCTCTCGTCAATTGCTCGCAGTTGCGCTTCAATTTGAAGACAAAAGGACTCTAAGGGAATGTCGACCTTATCTAGACCAAAGGGATCTACAAGCTTTGATCCCATTAAAACGAGAAACATGATGATCACGGATGCGAAGAAAACGATGATGGGGGTCATCCAGCCAATTGCCGCAGACCAAACAACACTTGCAAGTAAGAAGAATGTTACGAAACTAGTCATTGTGATTGCATCGTAGCTCGCAGGTAAACCACTAGCACGGACACGGACACAGTTCCCGATGAGCGTGTTCAAATCTTTCAAGTTGTTGTCGAAATTTCGGAATATTTGAGCCTGGAGTTTGCCAGTGCCTGGCTGAAACCCTTTCATGTCAGGAATACCATAGAGCTGGACAACAATTGCTCGCATCGCTTCTAGCACGAAGTATGGCTGCCAACTCGGACTGCCATCCATTAGATCAAGCTCATGCTGTGACAGCAGCCCTCTCTCCACAAGTTTTGACCCATCCCCACCCTCTTCATTCAAAGATATTCCACGTAACAGAGCTTTGCATGCGTAGCTGTAAACTACAATCAAACGACTAATTTGGTTTTGCAATTCTTTATGATTGAACCATCGGCGGTTCATAATTCCAAGATCAATACTTTTTGATATGATATCACCCTATAGACAAAGAAAGGGAGACTTAGTAACAAGAATACGCATGTAATGCAATGACTAAACCTGACTATAATAGAGTGAACAACTTACCCAAAAGATGCGAGACTCCCACCATCTGTCATAAAGCACAAACAATCAAATGAGTCATGTGAGGAAGACTAGTGACACATTGCGCTCAAGACCAGCAGAAACTTGTATAGTATATATGTCAAACTCACCTGTCGTAACAAGCATTAAAACGGAACACAAGAGTAAAAACAAAGAGCGTACCAATGATCGATACGGCACTCTTACATTCTTCAATATCTTCCAACCATCGTGCCGCGACGCCGTGCGGGTCTGCATCTTCCTGATCCCTCAACATCTGCGCAAGAAAGGCACAAATAACTGACCATACAACAAGAAAAAGGATGGTTCCGACAAACAGAGGTAACTCTTCTTCAACGCTGTGTATGAATCAAAAATTTTTGCACAAAAACATGAGATAAAATAATGAGGAATGGAGAGTGAAAGGCTGTGGCTCATTGAAAAACTCAACCTCTCCGTGAACATACAAACATCATGATGTTACTGAGCCCCAAATATGTATATACAATCATATTAAGAAACGCACCTTTGCAATAGAAGAGTAAAAAAGAACTCTCTCTTGCCATGCTCATCATCTACTTCCGCAACTCGAAGATTGGACGGTTCTTGATACCGCTCAGATACTGTCAATTCTCTCTGATGTCTCCAATCTAAGCCAAGGGCGTGGGCGAGTGAGGGCCGGCGACGGCGTTGGTGTTGGCGTTGGTGGCGGGTAGGTGGAGGATTCTCCGCGTGGTCGTCATCCCGGAAGCTGACCACTCGAGCAGCAACGCCGTTTCCAGCAGTAGCAGGGTCTTGTGGAGAATCGGTTGTCATGGTGACGGTATTGTGAAGAATGTGCAATAACTTTCCTGATGATGCGCGGTCTGTCATGTCTCCACAAACAAACCAAAATCGTAGCCTAAACTAACTCGGTGTGTTTGTCTGATCACCATGCAATCCGCATCGCTGCTACAGGTTCATGAGCCCACTACGGGCTTGGACCAGCCGCTCCGCTAGACGTGCGGTCCATAGCCCTTCATGTATTCACGTATGGGGGAAGTCAGCAGCAGTTGGATCCGAGCCACTTCCTCTGCAGTCGACTGCTAACGCATCCGAGATATTTTCACAACGTCATCGTTGTTTCTCCGCCATTCCTACACAGGAGTCCCATCGCCGGACTAACCCTCCGACATGACACGTCGTCACCTTATTTTACTCCTCCTGCATGGCGTTTGGAGACCCGCCATTGCTCGACAGTTTAATACGCACCGATAATATCAGATGGGGGATATGAGCCACTGCTTCCGACAACCTCATTATCGCTCGACACAAGTGAAGATTTCTCACCAACAACAACCACTCCTACCAATTGTCGATTGGATCCATAATTGGTTCCTTGGCGTCTGATCAACGGCCAAGGTATAAAATTTTTATTTTATTTTTATTCGATTACCAGTGGACGGAGCACTGCTATCGAAAGTGGGGGACATTCCACATGGCACACAACATTTTATTCCCTGTCGAACATTTTATTATTTCTGAGGAGCATTCTTTATGCAGATGTATTGACAGCAATTCAACGGACTTATTCCCATTTCATGTCCTATCATAGTTCTTTGCATCTCCTTCGATTATCCGCAAGGTATTCCAACCTTGACTCCTCAGTTGACAGCAAAGATGGGGGATGATGATGCGGTCTGTCATGTCTCCACAAACAAACCAAAATCGTAGCCTAAACTAACTCAGTGTGTTTGTCTGATCACCATGCAATCCGCATCGCTGCTACATTTCCTCTGTTTTATTCGGTGTTTTTCAGTTGAGTGTGCGTGGAGTACAAACCAATGCCAGGTCGCGCAGCAATCTTGTGTGGCGACATGGTGTTGCGTGTTCCGTCCCCAGGTTCCAGCAGCCTCCAGCAGCACATCCGTCCTGCCGAAAGTGCAAGAATTGTTTTTGAAGATAGAAGGCCTGAGAACTTCTTTGAACCTCAATTCGGGATCACCTCATCGCTGAAACGCTTCTCCCCAAGGTAAACTGAGTTCTCAGCCTTCTTTTAGAAAGTACGCATCTTGTAAACATAGGCGTTCAGACATGAGCTATAACAATTTCTACCAGATGAAGACATTTCTTGTCATGCTTTTAGAAAAAATGCATCTTGTATAGGCGACGCACATGTAATACAATTATATAGATTTTATATCCCTCGTGTTGTGGATATCCCTCTAGAGTGAGTTTTTGGGGGGCTTTTTCCAATTTTTCTTGTTCTTTAGTGGCTAGGTACATACATGTCTAAAAGCCTCGATTCGCACCTTTTGCGGTATCCAATTCCATGAACTAATACCCCCACGGTCCGGCCAGCCTTACATTTTGGAGTTTTTGGGGGTTCGCATCGATATCTGATTCCTACGTAGAAAAAAATCTGTACTGTCACAACGGTCTCGCTCACATTTTCGTTTTGACACAAAGGAGACCGAATCATCTATCGCTAGAAAATATGTACGCTATTAATGTCGAAGTACTGGCCCAAAGCTGGCAACCCCCACGGTTTCCCACTCACCAAAGGCATGGAGAGTACAGAAGTCCTGGGGGTTGCCCATTTAGGGTCCGTACTTTTTCAGCTGAGGCTATGTGCGCTCTACGATAGGAATTAGTAGTACCTGGGTTTTTCTACGAGGACAGTTTGAGTGCCCAAATCGTCGTCCACACGAGAGTTGGCCGGACCGTGCCCCGAAAGGAATAGAATTTTGGCTAGTCTGAGATTTGGGGGGTAACTCGAAGTTTCAGCTGCAAATTAATCAATAAGGAGGATCCAGGAGGAGTAAATGTTTAGGCTAGTAGGCTGATATTTTGGGGTGGGGATCAGCAAAATTGTGGGAGTAAATCGTGGAATTGGTGGAAGCAAACATTTGGACTTTGGACCCTCGCTCCTCAACCAGCTTTCCATTCTCCATTCGCATCACAACAGCATCGAACGCCTTGTTGTAACTATGGCGTTGCATTACATGCTGATGAATCTCTAGCAAACATACATACCGATGACGAACTACCGACACAAAAGCAAAGGCGAAAAAGGCCTCCCCTCCAATGAGAATAGAGATAGAGGGACAGGGACAGCAATGCCACATGAAAACAAAAGGTCAAGAGTCTCGCAGCCGCAGACGCAGCCTCAGCAGCAGCTGCCGGTAGCAGCTTTGCGGGAATTAACAAAACTGAGCACGGACAGGAATCTGAGAGTCGGTCAGCCCAGTCCAAACCTCCCGCCATTTCTTACCGCGACAAAAACACGCGATAACGGCTTCTGCGATGGATGAGATTGGAGATTGAGTAGTCAATCTCATCCTGGAACTCACTCTCTCTCTAGAGACAGAGAGAGATAAATCTCAAAAGTGAGGATATTTCAGTTTCAGCGAATCTTTTCACCATAGGTGTGTACCTCAATGGTCTACTAAACGATTCTGTGGTCCGAACCAAGTACTTATGCAGACCTCTCCTACAACACCATTGCTAACTCCCTCTGTCTTGGTTTCACTCGAATCGGACAAGAACTCGTCCAGAACGAGCAGATAGAAAATTCAGCACATCTTTAGGTACAGACTCGTATATTAAGGTACATACTAGTTTTAGAATGGTAGCTTTTACAGACTAGGGGGGTCTGACTTTCGGAATAGTCACATACTAATTCCCAAGTAACTACTAGAAGAAACCGGGAGGGGGGTCTAAAAATTTTCTAGAGGCGGGTCTAAGCCGAGAGGGGGGTTTAGTTCGCGGAGGTTCACTGTACCCGTCAGGGCTTTGCACCCGAGTTCGCACCCATACCCGATACCCGAGGTTTTTGGCTCGGGTACGGGTAAAAACCCGATACCCGATACCCGTAAAAAGTCCCCCCTCGGCACACTACAGGTCTCGGCTAACTCTGCTCAGCACCAGGGAGGATCGTTTGGGATGATGGGAGGGGGCGAAACAAGTGATTCTGTGTAGGTGGTATCCATGATTATGTACTTTAGTGTATGTAGGGTGCTGAAACTTCGAGAGAGGCAAGAGATTTTCAGCTTCATTTACAGGGTTCATTTTTGATAGCTGGGAGTCTTTGGATAAATTTTACCTCAAACGATGACGTACAGACAACCTCGAAAAATAGGCCCGCTTTTCGACCTATCTGTACTTCGTTCTGAAATGTGAGCCCTGTTGTGAAGGAGAAACCTCCTCCAAATCGGCCAATTTTTTTGGAGGTTTCCAACTTCACAACAGAGCTCATTTTCTTAGATTTTGGTCTGTCCAGGTCCGTCACAAATAAATAAATACAAAGTTAATCAGATTAGATATCTATGATACTAAAAGGGACCTACTTCGGTACAACTGTACGGTCTTTTCTATTGCCGAATGGCTTTCCAGACAGCAAGACGGGAAACTTCCCGTAGGAGTCAAGGACTCCTCTTAAACGCCGAAGCGTCTGTAACCAGGTGAGAGTGCTCCTGCGACACATAGTTGGGACTCAATTCTTTCAGTCAGGGTGGTGCTGTTTCCGTTTCTTCCTCTTCGGCGGAGCATGGCGTTGAGTGGTAGCTAACAATGTGGCCTCCCCAAAAACTACGGACTCTGCATTGCGTTTCTTGTTCAATAGTGAATGTGTCTGTTGCAATGGCGTGGGGTCTGTGACCAAGATTTTCCCCCGAGTTTTGGGACCTCCCGGGATAATTCGCTTGTTGTTGCGACGGTCGCTTTGCGCGCTCCTTGCCTTTTGAGTGCTTAACTGCGGCAGAAGCTTTCTTTGCTGGAAGAGGTTTGATCTTAGATTGGCCATTTCGGCTCCTCTCATTGCTCTGTGTTGGGCGTTGACGCCGCCTCGATTGGACTGCCCGTACTGCAGGTGGTACAGGCCTGTTGGTACTCGCTAGCCACAACAGCATCGCCACCCTACTTCGGGTGTCTAACAGCTGGGAATCTCCCTCATTGTACGAGGAAGGGGACAGAGGGATCTGCTGAGCCAGCATAGTCGCATTAGAAAATGAACCCTGCAAAATGAGGCTTGTTTTTCTCTAAGGTCTCGACCGTACCATGGTCGCTAAAACAAATACCCATACCCAATACCCGATACCCGAGTATTTTGACTCGGGTATCGGGTATATACCCGATACCCATACCCGATGCCCCTTTTCCAGGGATACCCATACCCGTACCCGTACCCGACGGGATTTTCCCTCGGGTGCAAAGCCCTGGTACCCGTCATTTCGATCGAAATTCCTGTCAAGAAGAAAGAAAGTCATTCAGAAGCTTTAGCCACTGGACATAAGTATGGTCGATTTGTGATGATCCAGAATTTCTTGTGGTGATGGTGACATCGACAACGGAGAACTACGATACGTCATCAACAATAGTTTTAATGAGGTTTGTATGGAAGCGTTGACGTTGACGTGGAAAACGGTGGACAACTTCAAAGTGAATGGAAGATCTGCCGATTAAAGTCAAAGCTAATTGGTATCGTATTGGCGACGCGATGGTTCAGGAGCTTGTTGATGTTGAGCGGGATGATTTTCACAACTTGATTGGAGCGCGATTGAATGAAAGGTATGCCAAGGACGTGACAACCGCTTCTTAGAGGAGAATCAGTGTTTGGTATGAGTATGATCCTACGCAGACGTACATCAGCGTGACACGACTGTTACTATGGGGGACAATGCACACAAGCTTTGTAGGATACACACACGTGGAGATCCACGCAGCAACACTTAATTGGATACGGTGAGTCAGCTGAAACTGGAAGCAACTGTTCCATGGGCTTAGGACACAGAGTCGATCGCGCCTATCGCAACTGATTGTTTTAAGAACACGCAATTGCAGCAAGACATCGTTGATTGCAGATGGATATGATAACATTCAGAGTGGAAGCTCAGAGGTGATTGTAGGACACGCGACAATGGCGGAATGTGCTAGTGCTATTCTTGGACTACTGCAACAAGACACGCCAATCTTGCTCAGCAATATATTGAGTCACTCGTGGCTAGTAAGATACAGCCCAGTTTTGAGACCAGCGTAGGACACTCCATACTGGCCTACCGCATTCGTGATTGCCACAGCTACATCTGAATGTATGAGAGTATCATTCGTTGGGAGGGAATTTTATCCATATGATTACAAGACGATCTATTTTGGGAAAGGAACATGATGGATTATTGGAGATGTAAGAGTAAGGACGTCGAATCATAGGGGGATGACAAACGGGAGCTTGGATAGATTCTAGTACTTGCTGGTACGACATTGAGATATGTATCTTTAAGATTAGATACGACACGTATGAGGGGCAGAGAAGTTACAATTCGAATTCTTAAGTAAACGCAAGTTAACAAACGACCAAGTGTGGTAACAAATGAATTAGATTCTAGCAAGAGCTTTAGTTGGGTCAAGATTTGACACCATCTGTCACTCTTCTGTCATTGTTTTTACCCTATGAGATGGAGCGCTCTCTAAACTTGTACAAATATGGCGTGAGATTTGAGGAAGTGCGGTGGCCGGGGCGGGCCGCGCCGGCCGGCGCATGCTTGGAGAGGGCTGAGGTGGGCTGGTCATGTGTCACTTCAGACTTCAGTACCCACTATGCTCCTTGTAGGACAGACCAAGAGTACGAATGTTCGTACTCTCAAAATGGCCATCTTTGTGCTACTACTACAGCTACTTCTGTGGCAATAATGACATAATACACCTAGACAATCTTGTTAGGCATGTCGTGAGCTTTCATTTGATGCCCCATTTATGTTAATAGCACTAGTATTCTGCTCACTATGTGCATCTATGTAAACCTACCCGAATTTTTTTACCTCATTTTGTGTGCTCCGGTGGCAATGAATTAGATAAAGGTGGACAATAAACATTGATAATAGCACAAAAACGAATAGAAGCTGTTGCCAACATTATGCCCTAACATATTTGGTGGGTGGTGCGGAGTAGAAGAAGGTGTTGCGCATCAATCGACCATTGCAGATGCTGACATAATTTTTATCCAAAATCTCACATCTGACACATATTCCTTTATTTCATTCGAATCAGAGCGCCACACCTTACGACCTCGCACACACACCTTCCATTTGACGTTATATGACGCTCCAACTTCTCTTTCGTCTGCCGTTTGGTGATTTACTCCATCAATTACGTCGTCAACATTAATAGTTTGGACCGATGACGGGCGCAACTGCCACTAAAATGCGGTGTAGGAGAGGGCCCGATGGGGAGATAAGCGATACCAAGGACATCTCCATGTACAACGGGATTGTTGTAAGCATTGTGCGAAAGATCGTCGTCGGAATCGCCTCCTATGTCAGCCTATTCATCGTCATGATGGTGAATTGTTGGGTAACGGATTGCAAAAAATTCAAAAAACTCATCAAAAAATCATGTCGACACAACAACCATGGCATCTTCTGTGGCCACCCCGTCACCAATTAGGACCGATCCACCCACAGTAATCCCATCAGCAGCATCATATGAAGCAGTCTACCTTTTGGTTTTATTTGAATCGGTTGATTTGTCGAGTAGTTATTGAATATATCCATCATCACGTGTTGATGAAAGACGCATCATCACAACGACATTATGTATGGAGACGGTGCACACCACACCGGCCGATTCTGACACCCGCACCACAACGGTTCGCGATTCCATGATATTACCGTCACGGGGAGCCACTGTGGGCCTCCTAGAATTGAGTAGTTATGAAGATACAATGGTACAAAGTATGGTGTGTGAGAGTACGATGACATTTTTTGAGTGATCGGATGGTGCAGTTTGCAACGGTCGTATCTCTAAAGTTTATGGTGGAATAAAGTAGTTAAAGTATGCTGTAAGACTAAATCGGGTGTGCTGAACACGATGGTTATGCTTAAAAGGTGTGAAAGTGGCTTCTTTTAGGAGAACTTTAGGTTCAAAAATTTTGGTGTGAGAGTACGAATACTCGTACTCTTACCTACAAGGAGGATACACAAACTGGAGATATTTAAGATGTCATCTTAAATATGTGCTTGATTCCTATGTTAAATCACGTAGCCGAATCTCGGCCGAACGATTTTCCCAACCTCGGCCAGAACGATCTGCGTGCCGTGAGAAGTGTGAGAGAGAGCCTCGCTCTCGCTATCTCTCTATCTCTAGAGATCTAGAGAGACAGAGAGAGCTACTATATTACCTTTTTTATCTTCTAATGATAAAACAAGCACATCACGACCCTCTGAACACAACGGTGGTAGGGAGGTGCACAAAGAAGACATATTAAGACATCGTGAATCTCCCTCTCTCTAGAGCGGCGTCAGCGCGATTTTGTTTTCGCCAGTGGATGCTCTGCCATCAATAAAATAGCATGTCTTCGGTCCAAGTGAATGTCCGTGGTACCGATGATCTATCGGGCCTCTCATCTTATGTTGTGCAAATCAACACAACAACGACGTCAAAGCCTGCATCCGAACCTGCATCTGAACCTGAACCTGCATGCAATTTTGACGGTGTGATCGTCTTCAGTCAACCTCTATCAATCAATGAAGATGACAGCAAGTACGGCGTCGCGCATTTGCAACAAGTTGCATACGAAATGACAATCGATAAGATCAATTCACCTCCTCGATGCGGTGTTGCTGTCGGAAACAAGCGGTATAGTGTGGCATTAGCTACATATGGAGATAATTCATCAAAGGAAATGGTGAAAAAAATTGCTGAATCCCTCATTAGCACAAATAAAACAGGGTTTTTGTTGGGGCCGTACTCATCAGGTTTGACGAAAAATATGTCTCCAATTGTGAATGGTGCCAAACGTGTATTCGTCGCTGCCGGTTCGACTCAAACACCAGTATTTGAAGGGAATGAATATGTGTTTGGTACGCTTGGTCCTTCAAACCAAAAGTTGGAGGCTGCTATCAGAGCGTTGGCTGAGGAAGGCGCCGAGACTATTTCCGTTGTGCATGAGGAAGAGAGTCCATGCCATGTACCAGAACTCGCTGAAAAAAATGGTCTAAAATTGGTGATGAATGAAGCTGCAGGCAAAAAACCTTCACCGGAAGATTTAGATCCATTTGTAAAGAATCTCACCACCTTTGCTCCAGATGTCGATATTAGCGTAGCTTGTGGATATGGAAGTTTTTGTGGCAATTGGGTCAAGTCAATGCGAAGCAACAACTTCAGTCCAAAATCGCAGCTCTTTGCGACTTGCACAGACCAAGTGAGAGCTGATGTGGGAATGGATGTTGCGTATATGATGGCTGGTACTGACTGGGTGAGTGTGCTGAAACAACACAACATATATTACTTGATAGATTCGATCTCTCACATATTCTCTCTCAATCTGAAACTTCATACGAATGTGCTGAAGCATCCAACGATGAAAGGTAAAGATGAAGTGACAGGATGGTCTGTCTCCGAATTCAATACTACGTTTGGCAAGCGTTCATACCGTGCAGCAGCATATCAATCCGCCGCAGCATCAGCCTCGATTAGTGTCGTGGTTCAGGCAATCGAACGGACTGGCACAATGGACGATGATATCCTTCGTGAATTTATAGCAAATGCCTACTTTCCAACAGTGAAATCAAACTTGACCTTCGATAACAATGGGCAAGCTGCTGGTGACAGCGTTATGCTCCAATTTATAGATGGACCGGATAGCAGTGAAGCAGTAGTAGTTTATCCTCCAGAGAAAGCCGCTGATGGATCTTCAATCATTTATCCAATGCCAACGTGGGAGGAGAAAGACTGTCTCCATAAGAGTCAATGTGAAGTGAAAGGGATAGGGACATGTCATGTTGATGGTACATGTATATGTACCAAATCTGATGCTCGGTCCATAGGTGTAGGGCCAAATGCCACATGCACAAAAAATGAAGATTTCACAAATGTTGATGACGCTTATTATGCAGTGGGCTACTCACTATTTGCAATGCAAACATTATTATCACTTTTCTTTATGGCATGGACGTTGATCTTTAGGAGGCGAACAATTGTCAAGGCAAGTCAACCAGAATACATGGCCGTTATTTGTTTCGGTGTTTGGATTATTGCTTGCGGGATATTACCTTTAAGTTCACAAAAAGGAGGCTACCGATACATGCAGGATGAAAGCACTGGTGAACTGATTAAAGATGAACTTGACAAAGACATTTATAAACTCGACGCTGCGTGCATGGCTTATCCTTGGCTATTCGCAATTGGCTTCGCACTTACATTTGGTGCACTGTTTGCCAAGGTTTGGCGGATCAACAAATTGATGGTAGGAGCAAGTGCATATCGAAGAACACAGGTTGGCGTGAAGGACGTTGCTGGCTTTGTGATAGGCCTGTTGGCCGTGGAAACTTTGATCATGCTAACGTGGCAACTCGTTGACCCGCTGCAATGGCAGCGAAAAGTTGTGGATTGGGATAGTGGATATCCGGTGAAATCAGTTGGGTTGTGCACGTCAGAGAATGGGAATGGCAAGCACTTTATCATCGTACTTGCGGTGGTCAACTTGTCTTGCCTCCTCTTTGCACTCTATATGTGTTACCAAGTGAGAAAGATACCTTCAGATTACCAGGAGTCAAAATGGATCACATCATCGATTATCTCAATGTTCCAAGTAGGAATCATTGGCGTGCCTGTTCTTGTGATTGTGCAAGAGGATACAGATGCCTTATATTTTGTTAATGTCATGATTCTGTTCCTCATCAGTTCGACAGTAACTCTACTCATGTTTGGTCCGAAGTTTTACCAGTTTCACGTTCGTCTTCGTGAGGCTGCAGCGAGTAACACTAACAGTGATGATACGCCTGAAGGAGCAAAGCCTAAAAGGATATTTGCCCTTATTCCTGCAAAATCCAGGCGTAGTGATATTCGAGGATCGATCAGTAATGATGGGTCAAAAAAAGACATTGCCAAAACAAACGAGGAATGGAATAAACAAACTGAAGAAGAGAATCAGTCGAGCCATCAAGGAAGGAAATCTAGTGTCACGTGGGCGTCAAATGTAAATGATGTTGTTACACAGGATTCATAATTTCATGCGCTATGGGAAGTGTGACTCTCCTGCGGATGACAACAGAGCGACAACGATGTACAACGTGAACGAAATGTGATAAAAGAATAATATTCATGTTATCTATAGCCTTTGTGCACGGACAGGACATTGTGTGCTGGACTGCATCCGCATCCACTTTTTCGTATCACTCTTCCGCTTCTTTTCGTTTCCGCTTCTTTTTATCTTTCTTCTCAGAAGAGCCCCATGCGCGACACTTCTTCAGCTTCTTATTGACTCCCTTCAGCTGATGCATGTCTGCATTGTAATTTCCACAGCCGTGCTTACCCTCCCTCAGCTCTCGAATCAGCTGCGCTAAACTCGATACGCGTTGCGCTACGGCATCAATCGCCGTCGAATCTACAACAACCCCCGAATCATCTGTATCCTCGAAACGAGATCGAACATATCCCACAATGTCTATTTCAGGTGACTCTGCCTTCTCTCCTTCAACTCCTCCATCTGCATTATTGCCATTTCTTACACTATTGCATACATCTTCATTTGCCACCAACAAAGCTGCCGTTCCCACCTCCCCTGGTGCATACATCAATGGAATATCAGACACAATCACATCATCCACAATCTTCATTGCCATATCATGAATCGGTCGCAAATCTTCTCCCACCAACTGTCTCTGTTCCCCACTCTTCCATTTCACCAGGCCCTTCCCCCGTTCACTCTTTAAAAATGTTCGTAAATCTTCCACAATTGGCAATATTGTCTTGTAGGGAGAAAACACCAGCAAATCAAAATCAATCCCCTTCATCAATCTAATTTCGGCATCTAAAATATCAGTGAGAGGGACGGGAGCATTCATTTCCTTTGTACCCATTTCTAAATAGCGAACGTCTAGCATGCAATCTTCAACTTTGGCAGCCAAGAATGCAGCCGCTGCCAACATGGGTTTGGGATCGTGTATCATGACAGAATTGGAGAGGTAAAATCTTCGAAAGAGGAGTGATGCAGTTGCTGCCACCTTGGCATCACGTTTGCATCGGGGGAGTGTCGCATGTGGACCAATGAGCAGTGGTATTTTGGAGCAGTAGAATGATAAAAGAAGTGTTTCGTCTGATGGAGTTAATAGTGCATTTGAGCCACGTGCTTTGGATGTTTTTGTAGGGCCGTAGTTGGGATCATCTTCGGACATTAATGCTGCTGCTGCTTGGTCGTCGGTAGTAGACTTTGGTCGATCACCTCGTGTATCTGCAAATCCAAACACTTCCAACGGAACAGCAGATGCCGACTGCTTCATTGTTGTTGATTGTTGAGAATCATCGGCTACAACTGAAGGACCGGATGACGATGCAGCACTCTCTTCTTCACGTGATAACACACCACGTGCTCTTCTATTTGCCCTCTCTCGTAGCGAGTTCAATTCGGCTTGAGAGGAGAGCTGCCATTTGACTGCTTGGGACGACTCTTCGTAGAGCATTCTCTAATGCTATTAGATATATTTGCGTTGCCTCCGATTAAGATCTATTGCTATTGTATTAGACGTCTACTCCGCTGTTGAGCCAATTCACTTCTTCAACTTTATCAACATCGTCTCGTCACATTTTCACTTCTCTTTTTCCAAAAAAGCAAACAGTAACGCCTCAAAGCGTTCTCGACGTCGAGGAAGTAACGGCCCAGATAACATGATCCTTCGGCAAAGCATCTTGGTTTCATTCGTACTATTACTGTCACCTTGTCAAGCCTTCTATCATGCTGCGGTGGCACCAACTTCTCGGCCAAAGCGGCAGCTTGCTGCTTTGACCGTGGCGGCAGCTCGAAGACGCAATAATGACGATGACGTACTGCCAAACAATACAGCTGAAAACTCGCGACGAGCATTTCTCAAGCATGGGGCTACCACCTCATCGGTTGCAATGGCCTTCTTGTCGAATGTTATTTTGATGCCACCATCCATAGCAATTGCAGAGGAAGAGGGTGTCGCTGCTGAATCTTCTCCCGTGCAAAAGGAAGAGAAAGCTTCTGTAGAAACGATCCCTTCATCATCAGAGGAAGTAGGCGAAAAAGATCCGATACCAGATGAAAAAAAGGCAGCAGAGGAAGAGAATGCTGGCGTCGAAACAATCATAACCGAGGAACAAAAGCTTGACTCTGACATTCTCAAAGAGGAAGTAGACGAGAAACAAACAATATCTGATGAAAAGAAACTTGTAGAGGAACTTGAAAAGGAAGTAGCCATAGAGCAGGATGAAACAGCAACTCCAGAAGACATTGAAAAGGAGGAGGCTAAAGTAAAGGAAGCTACAGATAAACTTATTGAAGAGGAGGAAAAGCTCAAGTCTGAAACGGAGGCTGTCATTACTGAAATTGAAAAGATTGAGTCGGAAGTAAAGCAAATTGAAGACACTGATATTTCATCAAGCAATGCGGAAGGTGATCAGCAACAGAAGCCATCTGATGAATTCGTCACCAAGTTGAAAGAAAAGGTAGCATTTGAAGATGATCTGATAACACGCCTCAAAAAGCAAAGTGAGAAAGATATAGATCCCAAGACAGGTAAGTTCAAGGCCAAATTATGCATTAACTGTATATCGTGTATACGTGATGTTGAGAGTGATCATCCTGTTCAAGGAGATCCATCCAATGACCTAATCTTTGATGGCCATGACTTACTCCTCCTCGTCATCTTCCTCTTCCGACAGGCAAGTTCAAGGCCATGTCCGCAAAAGATTACAAAGAAAGAGCCAAGAATACAGATATTGATTGGATAAAGGCCCTCAAAGATACAATTGCAAATGAAGAAGAGTTTGAAAAAGACCTCGAGGCGTTTGAGGGGCTGCTGGACAAGGAGTTTGGTCCTGCAGTGAAGGCTGCTCGCAAAGATTTGGCACCACTGGTAGGTGAGGTGGTTGAAGAGGTGAAAGAAGAAGTAGCAAAAGATATTGCTCCTGTGGTTGGGGATGCAATGCAGCAGTTGAAGGAGAAGGCTGGACCTGCTGTGGAGAATGAAGTGGATGAATTGAAGCATCTTGCAGAGGGTGCCGTTGGAAAGCTACGCAGCATTTTTTGAAGTATCCATCTTTCCAAGTAGTTGAAGGCCCCAACTCTCTCTTTATATATATAGTAGGAGGTAAGAGAATACAATTGGCTAGAGTAATGCATCTGTGCGTTTTAGGGAATTACTTAGAGATGGGAGTATTAAGTTATTGTAAGCAAGGTCATACTTAGGCTTTCAGCTCGCTGTCGGTCCCTGAAAATCAGATTTGAAGAAAGCGAGTTGCATTCCACTCACACCAAGGGTAAAGAAATCTCACACAAGAGTGCTTTTCTGAAATTTCATCACCGATACTCACACAAAAGTTCGCAGTATTCAACAAAATCGTCCAAACCCACTGAAATCAATAATCACTTTCCTTGTTTGTTTCCCACTTGCAACTTTGTTCCACTCACACGAATGACAGTTGTGAAGAAAGTACATGAAAATAACACTATTGTACCCAAATTGAGAAATGAGACACCTATATCACTTATCCGTGATCTAAATCGTCGAAAAACGGACACAAAAAGGAAACATATTCGGCCACCCTTTGCGAACTCTCACACACATTTTTGAAACGATGTTTTTGGAGCACGGCTGAAATATTGCTGCAAGACAATGATGGAGACACTGTTTGCGATTGAAGATAACAAAAGCAATAATTAGCAGGAATCAGTGAAGGAATGGTAATGGCAAAAATGTCACCAACAATATTTGCTAATGCTACACCTACGATGCAACCATCGAAGACCAAAGCCTCTATATTGGTCTCTCCTGATAAACCCAGTGTTGATGGCAATGGTTTTTGGGTAGACTGCTTCGGAAGCTTACAGGATAGTCTTCCCAACTTGTGCGGTGAATCTGGTAATAAATCGGCTGGGAGCAATCCCGCTATTGTAGAGGAAACAATCGATACGAAGTCTTCCATCAAACTTGGCTTGAAGGCTTCAATAAAAAGAGTGGGGTCATTTGGGCGCTCGGTTTCACACGAAGACCTCAGTAGTGATTGCAGTTCTGTAGACTCGCAGCGTTCTCAGTCTCAGTGGCGGCGGCGTCTGCAACGACAAACTAATAGAGATACAAGGGATCCATCACCCTCCATAGACAACAACAATACTAAGCGGAATTCCGACAAAAGTGACGGGAAAAGAGAATCTGAGAGTCCACTGTTGAAAGACCCTCCGAATACACGTAAGAGGGCTAGATCGGTACCGTTGGAAAAGCTACTCAATAGTAGCAGAAGAGATAAAGGAGCGAAAGTCATAGAATCAAGTCCTTCTTTTGGAGGAGGGCTGGGGGTCACATCTATCAATACGAAAATGTTGAATATTCTTGAAAAGACAAACGTCGAACGGTTCGCATCGAAACACGATGAGGTTGTGACAGCCTTAATCGATGATGCCTTGCAGTGTGCAATTGAAAACAGCAGTTCCACTTCCATAGATCGGGAGAGGACCACTAAGTTTGGCAGCCCACTTAGGAAGAAGGGTAGTCCCTATAGAAAGAAAATTGCTACACCGCAGTGGCTGCGCAATAGATCGAAGAAATCAGACGAACCTTCTCCGGTTGGTAGTAGAGCTAGCACGATGACTAGATTTACTAATGTGAATACATCGGCTTTCTTTCACCCCAAGTGTGATCTGTACAAGGAGAATGGATCAAGCAAGGTTTCATCCCAAGGTCGTCCCCCATCGGCTGTGGGGAGAGAGGCAGCCCTTGCAAAATTAATGCAAAAGCTATCGTTACTGTCCGAAATTGAATCTGGAAAATACGGAAAGGGAGCAGACATGCTACGCTCCGATGCCGTTGCCGTTCCCATTCAGGGATATATGGGTTTAGAAGCGGTAGAGACGCGTTCCATCCTCACGATTCGAATGGGATTTGTGAGTATGAACTACGGTATTGTCCTTCAATGGGACCTTGCCTCAGAGCTCGCGAAGCAGGTTGTATTGGTGAAGATGTGCCATGATAACTTCTTGGACAGGAGTCATATTGAGTTCTCCAACTCGGGCAATCATACTGTCGTTACCGACAGTGACATAGAGGAAGAAAATTCCATCGTTATTTCGGATGACTCCAGAACGGTTCATTCCCCTGGAAGAGGACTCAAGACCGATCTCAATTCTTCAGGTGTAGGTCAAGCACACCTGGCAGTGTCAATATTAAATGTGAAGCAACTGGTTCCAAGATGCGATCACGCGCATCACTGTGCATGGCCATGGTTGAGAGCTACTGATCCCAAGCCAAAATCCAAGTCGAGAAAATCTAATCACTCCGACGTCCGCCCATACGTTCGCTTTGTCTTCGGGCGCAATGAACATCTAACCAAGTCTGTCAAGTTTAATAAGGGCAGTATTACTTGGAAGAAGAGACATCGTAATTCTTGTTCATTGCCATGTCCACCTGAGGACCAGCGATGGTTCGCAGGGCAAGATGATTTGATTGTTGAAGTTCGAAGCAAACGAAAATCGACTGACAACTCCCCATCTACACCAATGTCATTGTCATTCTTTAAAGAAGAAAAATCGTCCTCTAAGCAGAAACATAAAGTGACCGATGATCCGTTGTTAGCAGCAGTGAAAGTACCGTTGTCTTCTATCATCTTTGACGAGGAAGACGTCATCGACTCTTTGAATGGCAAGAAAAAATGGGCGCTATCAAGCGTGACTCGCGTATTCAAAAAACTTCCCTCAAAGACCAAGGATGGTCCGTCATCGAACAATATCACTCTACCTCTCCCTATGAAGAGCTGTTCACTTGCACCTTTCGGATCTATTTCTCTCAGCATAACGATGAAGACTCCAGCTACACAGAGGGGCAAAACCCCGCCACCCACTCCATCAGTCAAACGGACCCCAAGTCCACAAAAGAAAAGGACACGCCATACAAAAGTTGCGTCGCACCAACAAGTAGAAGGTATCGAGCTATTGCCGCTGACGAGTTTTATTAGCAGTTGGGTTAATGATGGCTCAGATGCAAATTCGAAGAACAAAAACAAAGCAACGATGAGTAAGGTTATGATGTGGACCAAACGGTATGATCCTAGAACTAAAAAGTGGTCTAACGTGAACGCGTCGATCAAGAGAAGTCGCAGCTTTAAGAAGTCATCAAAAAAGAAGCACGTAGATGATGACGACGACAAATCCATTATGTCCCAAGTTTCCATTATTTCCCAAGTTTCCTCAGTTGTTGACCTAGTCATGGGCATGACAGAAGTAAAGGAAGAAAAGAAATTGTTTAGCTTGAAACCTGCCACAAAAGCGATGCAGCAGGCAAAAAGCGAGTTAAACAGAAGCCTGCACAAAGTTACTGACCAAGTGAAAGAAAAGAAGAAGGTCGTAGAGAGTCGATTGGCAGGGAGTCGAGTGAACGAAAGTAAGTACCAGGGCAGACGAAGGGCAAGCGCAGCAAGCCGGATTGCGAATGGGAGAAGAGGTAGAAATTTCAAGCTTCAGTTATAGAACGAAGTTCGGCCGAGGGAGATAGAAGAGGTGACTGTTAATGCCTGATTGCGCTATATTCGCGCGTCAACCTAACACATTAAATGCTTCTTCAATACTACATAGAGTCGCTTAATAGTTGCTGTTTCATTTATGCATCAGGCTTTAACAAGGGAAATGCGATGACATCTCGTATCGATGGCGAGTTGGTCAACAACATGACAAGTCTGTCTATTCCAATACCCAATCCTCCCGTTGGAGGCATTCCTTGCTCCAGAGCAGACAAAAATTCTTCGTCAACATCGCACGCCTCTTCGTCACCAGCAGCCTTCTTCGCAGCTTGTGCTTCAAAACGTTCGCGTTGATCCACAGGGTCAGTCAACTCACTAAATGAATTTGCCATTTCCCTGCCTGTTGCAAAAAGTTCAAATCGTTCAACAATTCCCTCCTTACTGCGATGAGGTTTAGATAGTGGACTCACTTCCACAGGGTAATCAATCACATAGGTAGGCTGAATCAGTTTAGGCTCGCACAACTCCTCAAAGCATGCATTCAACACATACCCAACACTAGTACATTTGTGAACATCTGGTACACCCGCGGCACTTGCTGCGGCTTTGGCAGCATCGAGAGTTGATGGATCGTTTACATCGAAGTCAAAGTCAGGGATTTCTTCCTTCACAATATCATGCATTGTAACACGTCTCCAGGGACGCTCTAGGCTGATTGTGTGGTCGCCATATGGAATAGTCAAGGAGTCACAGACCTCACTTGCCATTCCTGCACAACATCATGTTTGCCGACCAAAGTGACATGTGTGAGTAACATCATAGAAATACCTCTCGAAAGGACGAAACAATAGATCAAACACAAGCAAATTACTCACCACAAATCAACTCCTCCGTTAAATCCATCATGTCATCATAATCAGCATAAGCCTGATACAACTCCACACTAGTAAACTCAGGATTATGCCTGGTACTAATCCCCTCATTCCTAAAAATCCTTCCCAATTCATACACACGGGGAAAACCACCAATAATAAGTCGCTTCAAATGCAACTCCGTCGCAATACGAAGAGTCAATTCCATATCCATACTGTTGTGATATGTCTCAAAAGGTTTCGCCTCAGCCCCACCAGGTTGAGTGTGCAACACTGGTGTCTCAATCTCCAAAAATCCCTTGTCATCCAACTGACGACGCAAACTGGACGTAATTTTGGCACGTTTGTAGAATGTCTCTCTCACGGAAGGATTGACAATCAAATCAAGATGACGATTACGGTACCGTTTCGAAATATCGGTAAGTCCATGGTACTTATCGGGAAGAGGCATGGCCGACTTGGTCAACATGGTCCATTCCTTGGCATACAGTGTTAATTCTCCCTTGTCCGTCCTACGGATCGTTCCCTTGGCACCAATAATATCTCCCGAATCAGTCCAAGCCTTGAGATTCTTGAAGGAATCGGCATCACGTTCCCCCAATCGTTTCTTATCAAATTGAAGTTGAATGGTACCAGTCTCATCTTGCAATGTATAAAATGCCAATTTTCCAAAGACACGTCGAGCCATGATACGACCCGCGACGGCAATTTCCTCTCCCTCTCCCAGTGTTGTGAATTCATTCGTATCATCTTCTTGACCGGGTTCCAATTTTCCATCGTATTCCCTTGCCAATTGTGATGCGGTACGGTTGGGATCGTAAACGTACGCGTAGGGTTCGGCACCGACGTCTCTCATGGCGGCTACCTTGGCAAGACGAGATTCACGTAGTTCATTAATGCTCATTTCACTTTCATCCTTCTTTGGAGCTGGACCCTTCTTCTTTTGGGGTGGATTCTTCTTCTTTTCCTTTTTGGGAGGAGCAGGTGGAGCTTCCCCCGTGAGATCTGCAAGCTTTGCCTTTAATGCCAACAATTCGGTAATGTGAGGTGCTAGATCATCTTTGGAAATTCCATCATCCTTCAATGAACGGATTTGATTTCCCTTGGTGGCAATCTTTTCTTCGATGGAGGTAACTTCTGCAGAGACATCTTCGGTGGTGCTGAATAGACGACTGTTGTAGTATCCGGTGGTAGTACGAGATGCTGTGAAGATACTACGCTGCTGTTGCAAAGATGCTGATGAAATAATTGTAGGTTTAACAACAGTCGAGGCAATAGATCTGGAAGAGAATGAAAACGCAGCTGCCGTCCTAGCCGCCGGCCGAAGAGTTGCCAAGAGAAGTGTCGACACCATCACCTTTGTTTGGCGTCGGCTGATGCTGCTATCTGATGCTAATTTCATGGAGGAGTTGATAATATGGAATGTTGATCAGTCGCTGCACCGCATATAGTATTGTAGGCACCCAGTCGAAGTAGCAAGCGTCAATAAGGCAGAACGGAAACGATGATGAGTGGAGGAGTGTGGTGTGAGAGCAAAAAGCAAAAGCAAAACATCATCAAAAACGCAACTTCGTTCGTCAGAATTGCAAAGAAAGCACGACGCTAATTAAATATCTACTTTCTGCTATACAAGATAAGTTGTCGACATGATTCTCGTAAAGATGCCGATGTCCGCCGATCAATCTTGTGGTGGCAATGGCATTGTTGGAGAACACAATTTAGGTACGATACAGCTTCAATGAAGAGGATGCCTTGCGTGCACGTCTCCACTGCAAAGTGTTGTTATCGGTGTTGTTGAAGCAATGGGCGTGAAGGAAGCGATCAAGGCATTGAATGATGCATCAGCAGCTAAACAAGGAGTAGAAATAGTCGATGGTGCAATCTCTACTACCAGTTCTGTAACAACTCACAAATTAGACAAGAAACATGTACAAGTTGAACAAGTTGACGTCGATGAAGATGCAGACGGTGAAAGCAATAAAATCACTCGCGATACCATGAATAAAGGAGACAATGGTGATTTGGAAAATGCTCCAGCTGTTCCAGTTCCAGACGACACAATAGAAAAACTTCCTGATGCTGATGGCCACTCGCCTCCAATAGCTCATCTTGCACATCGTAATTCAGATGAGGTGTCTTCTCTACACATGTCTCTTGTTGTTGACGAAGAAAAGAGTGCAAATGACAAACAATCGTCACAGCCACAAGCATTGCCAGTTCATTACGAAGACGACGATTCCATCGATGAGGAGTATAGACAAAAGGCAATTCAAAGGAGGAACATCTTAATAATAATTCTCCTCTTGGTATTCCTTGGATTGGTATGTGCCATTGGTGCTGGGATTGTGATTGCACTGAAGGAAAAACCACCACCATCCGAGGACAAGTATGGTGGTCTTGGGGGTGGTATTGATACAGATGATCTGTTTGCAACCGCCTTTCCATCTTCCGCACCTAGCTACGAAGGTCCATGTATTGGTGTCGAAGTGGGTATCATCTTTGATAGGTATGCTATGGAGACAAGTTGGATGCTTCTTGCGGGAGAGACGGAAGAAGTTATTTGGAAATCTGGGTATTATGAGGCGGATTGCAATGAGGATTGGGATGTGTTTAAAAAGTGCTTTCCTCCTGGTGTGTACACGTTTGTATTCATGGATAAAGAAGGTGATGGTATTTGCTGTAATCATGGAGAAGGCACATATGTGCTATCATCAGAGGGGAAGATTATTGCTGTTGGAGGGACAATCGGATTTCAAAGAAGAACGTACAACATTTGAATTAGAATATGTTGAACCCGAACCATCCGATTCGGATGGAGATGGTTTGGATGATCGACTTGGATTGATGATGCCCTATGATTCTTCCAATTTGATTGAAGGAGAGACGTGTGAAAACTTTCGCCTTGTACTTGAGACTAATCAGTATGGAATTGAGACTAGTTGGGAGTTATATGAGGGCTCTAACAGAGAATCAGAATGCTTGGTTGCGAATGGTGGACCGTATGGCAGCGAAGAAACCTATGTGTACAATTATTGCTTGGCGTCTCAGAAGAATTACGCTCTGTATATGTATGACTGGAGCGGAGACGGATTGTGCTGTCAAGATGGACGGGGATGGTACAAGGTGACTTCAAGAGATGTTGTAATTCACGAGAGTGACGGAAAATTTGGAGCGGTGGATGTCACTCGATTCGTTTTGCCTGCAGATGGAACTTTCATTGAAACAGACGCACCGATTGCGACTCCACCTCCTTCTAATCGACCAACGCCATTACCAACGCCACCACCATTCACAGAATCTCCGACACAACGTCCCACTCTAAATCCTACCACATCTTCTCCTACATTGACTGTTGCTCCGACACCTCCTCAAACACTCCGTCCATCACTTTCTCCTACAATGACCAATTCTCCGACTGCTCTTCAAACACTCCGCCCAACACTTTCTCCTATTTTTGATGTTTCATCGTCCAATCCACCAGCACCTTCTCCAATACCGTCTCCTTCTACGCTTCCATTCAACACCTTCTCTCCATCAGGGACACCTGGCACACAAGGCACGTCTCAGATGCCTACAGAAGGTTTCACGACAATATCAACTGAGACTGAGTCTCAAATGCCCACAGAAAGTGGAACATCAATATCAACAACAGCTCCAACATTGCAGCCACCCGAAATATCAACACCTCCAACATTACAGGCAACAACAATGTTGAATGTGTGTCCCTTTTGCGTTGGTGTCGAAATGAGGAATCCTGATCAACCACTTGCTGCGGGCCAAACTTGTCAAACAGTCCAAGATAAAGCCAACACCCTAACTGCGGATCATCCGAATTGTGGATTACTTAAATTGGTAGAGCAATCGTGTTGTGGCCAACCAATATGAAGTTAAAAGTCATTCTTGTCATTATCATCCAAGTCATGTGCACGTGAGGCACTGATATATTATTTGGTGTCAAGTGTCAATTATTAGGAAAGTTTAGGTCATTTTTTGTTTAGAGAAGAAGATCAATTGTATAATAGTCGATGTCGTCTTACTTTATTCGTCATCAGTGCTCCATCGATTAGTGACAGCGTCTACATCCCAAACATGATACCAAGATGGATAAAGACCTTCCGAACCCTTTGCGTTTTCATCCGGACTCATTCTATAGTCATAAAAGAGTTCTTCATCTTTCACATCTCTCAATGCAATCAAGCCCATACCATGCATGACAACCGTTTCGTTGTCAAATACATCCTTCGCCCAAGATTTTGGTGGGAGCTCATACTCATTTGGAATATACTCACGAAGTTTATCGTTCTGGTTGGTAAAGAGACCTTCTGTAAAGTTGATTGGAACAGTGACGCAATTAGGCCCTTGACGAGGTTGGAAATGGTATGCAGACTTACTCCACTCATCAGTATCTTTACTTTGACAATCATTTGACCCTTCTTCTACCTCTGTCGATTTTACCGGTGGTGGAGGATGGTTCACAATATGCCCACATGCCCACAAATTCTTCACCACCGTATACGGACTCTGTCGCGAATCAATCAATATATCATCATACCTCATGGATAGCTGGTTCCGAGGATCATTCTGAAATTGCATTTGGGTTTGAAGAGATGCTGCCATGAGATGTTCCTTTGGCCAAACCTTGCCGGGAAAGAATGATAGGAGTGTCCCTGCTGGAGCAAATCCATCAATGAATACACCTCGACCAGCGTTGGAAATGGTCGACCGGAAGGGTAAAATGGAGTAGGTGTAATGACCAATAATAGACTTGTTGGCATCCGCGTGTTTTGTTTCAGTAGTATTAGTATCAATTGGTGGAACTGTCCGAACTCGGTGCGACCGTACAATATTTCGTACGTGATAATACCGTATGGCAGATACAGTCTCTGCCTCTGATCGATTTGGATAAAAGCCAAACTCATCCACATAATCTTCGTCATCTGATGGATGAGGGTTGGGTGCATCAGTTAAGGGAGTGTTCTGCGGCATCCAGTCAAAGTACTGTAACAAGGTTTCAATCGCACTTTTCTTCAGTTTGTAATATTCTGTTGCATCGGAAGCGCCTGCGTTTTGAATTATTTTGCAGAGACGATCATGTTCTTGCAGCAAAATGTCTTTGTACTCGGTAGCCTCTGCATCACTGAATTCATAATTGTCATCATTATCATCCACTGTACTACTTTTATTGTTGTTATGACGCAATATCATATCTTCTTCGATATTACATGCAACATTCAGCAATTGAACAATCTGTGGCTCCAATCGAGATTGTACCTCTTGACGTAATTTGCGCAATGACATTTCACTAATGTCAGTTTGTTCATCGAGATATGACGCTGCCTCTTCCATGTATTGCTTAATTTGGTCTTTTGATTCATTGTCCCATGTTGTTGGATCATTCTTGTTGCTAGATGATGAAAGCTGCTGCTGCTGCTGCTGCGCCTCCATCCGCAGCTGTCTATGAGCCACAGCCAACAAAATCCAATACATATCTTTCTTTTCTTGTATACCACGGGGTGTATCATCATTGGATCCAAAGATGGTTCGTAGGGCGTTTCGTATTCTGGATATGATGCCCACTTTCTTCTTTGGAGGGGAGGAGTTTGTCTCTGCATCGGTGGAGAATGGAGTTGATGGAATCAAATTCACATGTGTTTTAGGTATTTTATTTGCAATGAGCGGTGATAATGACAATCGAGTTGAGTTGTAACGATGGATACTGACGACATTGTTGACAGCATGGGAACAGCTGAACAATTGGTTTCTCGCTGGACGCAGCGTCCGTAGAAGCTGCCTATTCATCATTGCCATTGTATTGCCTCACTCCTCCTCTCTACCAATGCAAGCCAGCCAGCTTTGCTTCAACTAAATAGCAGCGAGCTCAGAGCAATCGAGCTGATTTTGGATGTTGCTGATCAAGCTTGAAAGATTTGGATTTTGGCCGGGCTAGACAGACAATTGAAAGCTTCCAATGAGCTACACAAATGAATTTACACACAAATTTTGATGGCAAAGTTCATTACGTTGATATGTTCACGAAGTTTGAAAAGATTCTTCAGTGATGCTGACGTCATCATCCCAATGACCAGAATTGTTGCAAAAGCCGACGAAGTAAGACCGAAAAATGATGGCTCAGCTGCCGCCACAGCCAGCAGGCATGCAAACCGGGCCATTATAGCATGAACTCAAAGCTGCTGCTCCTTCCTCCACATTCCAGTTCCATTTGAATCTTCTGTCGACCTCTTCAACATTGTGGCGTCTTCTCTCTCTCTGCTAGCATTACATACAACATCATTACCACACAGCTACTTTCATCATGATCTTATCCTCCACCATCCGTCGCTCGCCACAAGCTCTCCGTAGGCTCCTTCTCAATAGCGGATCTATCCGGCAGCAACAGAAGAATCCTACTGCTCTTCTCCGTAGAGGAATTCATGCCACTGGTGTGGTGAATGGGGATGCTTTGGATATGGCTGATACGTTTTCTCGTCGTCATGGTAAGTTTATTTTGTGCACATGATGTGATATCATGAGTATGAAAAAGATTTGTAGCGAAGACGATAACCTGTTGTCCATGTAGAGTTACATAGATTTGGCAGTTCTTCTGTCCGGAACAATTCATCATTATGTCATTGCTTTCCAGCTACACTATCAAAGCATTCTAACCATTTCTCTTCATTTCAATATGTTCTATATCAGTCGGACCAAGCGACGACGATACCAAACTAATGCTCCAATCCATCGGCATGTCCTCTCTCGATGAACTCGTCACCTCCACCGTCCCATCCAACATCCTCTCCTCCAAACCACTCAACCTCGCACCGGCCCTCACCGAATCCGAGGCCCTATCCAAAATCAAATCCATGGCGGAGAAAAACAAAGTAATGAAATCCTACATTGGCATGGGGTACTATGATACCATCGTCCCTAATGTTATTCTTCGCAACATGTTGGAAAATCCGGGGTGGTACACGGCCTACACACCCTACCAGGCAGAAATTGCCCAAGGTCGGTTGGAAATGTTGCTCAACTTTCAAACCCTCTGTAGTGATTTGACTGGATTGTCCATGTCGGTATCAAGTTTGCTAGATGAATCGACTGCGGCTGCCGAGGCGATGCAAATGTGTTACAGTCTCAAGGGGAAGAAGAATAAGAAGAATAAATTCTTTGTAAGTCAGGATGTTCATCCACAGACTATATCGTTGATTCAGACACGTGCCGAAGTGATTGGGATTGAGGTGATTGTGGGGGATCATTCGTCGAGTGAGGTCGATTCGGGAGAATATTGCGGTGCGATTGTGCAATATCCCAATACGTATGGATCAGTGTCATCCCCTGGTGAATCGTATGAAGACTTTACAAAGCGTGCTCATGAGGGAAATGCAATGGTGATTTGTGCTACCGATTTGATGGCCTTGACCAAGTTGGCACCTCCGGCTTCATGGGGTGCGGATATTGCCGTGGGATCAGCGCAACGATTTGGCGTACCGATGGGATTTGGTGGACCACATGCTGGATTTTTGTCGACCTCGGACAAGTACTCGAGAAAAATGCCAGCAAGGATTATTGGTGTGACAATTGATTCGGATGGGAAGCCATGTTTGAGAATGGCGATGCAAACTCGTGAACAGCATATTCGTCGTGATAAAGCAACCTCGAACATTTGTACAGCGCAGGCATTGTTGGCGAATATGGCAGCTTCGTATGCTATTTATCATGGACCAGAGGGATTGAAGGATATCTCTGGGCGTATCCATGCTCTAGCAAGAGTGGCACATAGAGAGTTGGGTAATGCTGGCTTTGGTGTGATGGATTCACAATTCTTTGATACATTTACCGTCGATGTCTCTACGAAGGGTATGACTGCTGCTCAAGTTCAGGAGGGAGCAGCGTCAGTTGGTGCCAATGTTCGTGTAATTGATGAGAATACTGTAGGAATCTCCATGGGAGAGGGAATCACGCGTGACGATGTCTCTACTCTTCTTTCGGGTGCGTTCGGAATTGCGAATCCAGATGTAACTGCCGATATGTCCATTACGGAGGTCGATCCATCTGTTGCCAGGGAGTCAGAGATTTTGACTCATCCCATCTTCCGCCAGCATCATTCGGAAACTCAAATGCTTCGTTACTTGAAAACGCTCGAGAATCGCGATTTGGCACTGAACCATTCCATGATCTCACTTGGATCATGTACTATGAAACTCAATGCAACAAGTGAAATGATTCCAGTTACCTGGTCAGAGTTTTGCAACATTCACCCCTTCGCTCCTCACGATCAGGTCAAGGGTTATCATGAGATGATTGAAGATTTGAACAAGGATCTTGCTGAAATTACTGGCTTTGCGGCTGTTTCTGCCCAACCAAACAGTGGTGCCACTGGTGAATATGCTGGTTTACTTGCTATCAAAAACTATTTGGCAGCTAGCGGACAAGGACATAGAAATGTCTGTCTCATTCCAAAAAGTGCTCACGGAACTAACCCTGCCTCGGCTGCGATGGCTGGAATGAAAGTTGTAGTTGTTGACAATGATGCTAATGGAAATGTTGACATCGATGACCTCACTGCCAAAATTGAGAAGCACAGAGATAATGTCGCGGCATTCATGGTCACTTACCCATCTACCTTTGGTGTGTTCGAGGAAAAGATTGTGGAGATCATCGATATGGTCCACGATGCTGGTGGCCAGGTTTACATGGATGGTGCCAACATGAATGCTCAAGTTGGTTTGACTAGTCCCGGTCTCATCGGTGCCGACGTATGTCATCTGAACTTGCACAAAACCTTTTGCATCCCACACGGCGGTGGAGGGCCTGGTGTTGGATCCATCGGAGTTGCTGCTCATCTTGCACCACATCTTCCTGGGCATGCGGTCGATCCCGAAGCTGCCGGAAAACTGTGCGGGAGTGACCTTTGTGTTCCAAAGTCTGACGGAGCCGTGGCCGGAGCTCCATTTGGATCTGCCGCGATCCTCCCCATTTCGTGGATGTACATTAAGATGAATGGTTACGAAGGATTGAAGAAGTCAACTGAAGTTGCTATTTTGAACGCCAACTACATGGCTGCACGATTGAATGGTGCATATGATGTCCTCTTCGTCGGGAAGAATGGTCAATGCGCACACGAATTCATTCTCGATTTACGTCCTTTGAAGGCGGTCACTGGTGTCACCGAGGAAGATGTAGCCAAACGTCTTCAAGACTATGGTTTCCACTCTCCTACCATGTCATGGCCTGTAGCTGGAACACTTATGGTTGAGCCAACTGAGTCAGAGGATCTTGCTGAATTGGATAGGTTCTGTGACGCTATGCTCTCGATTCGGGCAGAGATTGACGATGTAGGAAGTGGGCGTATATCTATTGAAGATTCGCCACTAAGGAATGCACCACACACAGTTGATGATATACTGAGCGAGAAGTGGGATAGGAAATATTCGAAGGAGACTGGAGCATATCCCGCTCCTTGGATTCGTGCAAACAAGTTTTGGCCATCATGTGGCCGTGTTGACAATGTCTACGGAGATCGCAACCTTGTATGCACATGTCCACCGTTGTCGGCCTACGAGGATGATGAAGATGTTAAGGAGATAGCTTAGAGAGATTTGAGAGAGTTTGGACTGTGTACAAAATAAAGGATTATTATAAATTTACGAAATTCTATAAATGATCACATCTCTGATGTTTTGCTTCACTCCATGTCTGCAAACATGTTGTCAGCCTTTATCAAGAGCTCAGGGGCATTCCCATAAGGATCTTCATTCGAGCTATAAGCAACTCGATTGCCCGAAGATGCAGTGATGCGGATAGAAAGAGATTCACCCCCCAAGGCTTTCAAAATCTTTGACAAGTCGACGGTGTACCAATTGTAAGGTTTTATTTCGCCTAATGTTTCAAGAACCACCCCATCTGTGGCACGACGAAGATAGATGATGTCAGACATACGAGTGAGTCAGAACAATGCAATAACAACTACAAATACAACTTACTTGGGGAAGGTGCATTATCCCAGTTTACAGTGTACTGGTTCCAATCAGTTTGCTCGGTAGTGATTAATGTTCCACCTGATCTAGATCCATCGACGGCATAAAGGCGAAGAGATGCTTCTTTGACAGAACCTTTCTCAACACCAGTGAGATCAAAGCGTAGCAATGAGTTGAAGACTCCCGCCTCTCCATCCACTTTTAGCTGGCCGTCGAAACCAAAATTGGTACCAGATTTCTCCTTTAGAATGGATGCATCGTCGGTTGGATGATAAACCTCGAAACCATCTGGTAGAGGATCTTTTGGTTTGTACTGGACTACAAGGCGTGGTTTGAAAGCGCTCTCTCTCGAAGCATACATAGCTGTACTGCTATGTGGTGACGATACACGGAAACTCACAGGACTACCGCCCATCACAGCATTGGTGGCATCTATTTCATACCAAGTACCCGCTTCAGCCTCTGGGATCGACCCCAGCACCACGCCATTCGCCTCTGGCGCATTTGACCAGGTTACAGAGCGTTCGTCCCATTTAGTATTCGTTGTCTGCACAAAAGTTCCACCATACGCAGTTGCCGAATTTTGGGCGTAGAGTCGCAATTTAGCGCTCTTCACCTGGCCTTGAGGAATGTCAGATGCATCAAATCGTAGCAAGAAATTGTTCATCCCATTCTTACTATCAACTACCAGCTTCTCACTAGTGCCAAAATTACTATACGGCTTGGATAAAGTGATAGTTGCGTCATCGGAGGGAATCATCTCCTTAGTCTCTCCGTCTTCAGGAAAATCTTCTTGGAGTTCTAGGGTAATTTCTGGCGAGTGAAGACCGTCCTTGCTACTGTACATGGCAATTACATCATGGTTTCCTACAATACAGATACTCAACGGCCCACTTTCGGTGATGGCTGAAGTAACATCCAGTTCGTACCATTTACTTTCGACGATTTCAGGTATTGTTCCCAGGAACGCCCCATCGACTTTTGGGGCTGTATTCCAACTTATCGAGTCCTCACTCCAATCATTACGAGTAATCTTCATGAACGATCCACCGAAGGGTGCCGACTTCACGGCAAAGAGGCGAAGTGTGGCTTTTTTAATTGAGGAGATATTCACTCTCGAAAAGTCAAAACGCAGATATGATTTCTTTTCTCCAGGATCAGCATCAATTTTGAGCTCAGGTTCTCTTCCAAAGTTCTTATTCGGTCCACCCTTAATGACGGTGGCATCATCGGTGGGACCGATTTTGTGAGTATTCACTACAGCCGAATTCGTTACATGCGCCTCTCTGGTAAGCCCGACGTCCACAATCAACTCAGGTGCATTTCTGTTTGTATTTTCCTTGGAGCTGAACATGACGTTATCTGTAGAATCTGATACAAACCGTAACGCCACTGGCCCATTTTGAGTGACGATACTTGTGACATCCACCTCTACCCACTGATTTTGAAGTATAGCATGATCTATCACCGCTACAGGTGAAGCATTAGTGATAGAGGGGGCCTTCTCCCAAGTGACAACATCCTCATGCCAGTCATCACGGCATTGGTAGAATTTACCCCCAGCATCGGATGGATTGACAACAAAGAGGCGTAGCATGGCGTAGTTGATAGAACGATCTTCAACACCTTGGATATTGAATCGTAACAGCCCATCGAAGCGCAGATTTTGATCAGCTACGATGTAGTTGTCATTGAAGTTTGCGTATGGCTTCTGTTGTTGAACGTATGCATCATCTGTTGGACCGAAACGCAACTTCGTAGAGCCTGTGTTAGAGCCTGTAATATAGCCAAAATCTTTTCCATTTGGAGCAGAATAGGATGATGCAAGAGATCCATAAGTGGGACGTGGAGTTGAAGAGGAGACACCATAAGTAGTCGCAGGTACGACACTGATTTCTGGCGCAGGAGGAGGAGGTGGTGGTGGTGGTGGATTAGGAGGTGGCGTTACTGGAGCCCTACATGTCACTTCACTCTTCCAATTGCATATCCCCAAACCGGTGTCAAACATTGTACCAGCTGCGCAAGTTTCTACGTCGCCATGGATCTTGCCATCCTTGCAATAATAGAACTTGGAGCATTCCTCGAATGGCATATAACCAGAGAAGTCTTTCTCGCAAAACTCAAACCCACACGTATTCGTCTTGGATGGCCAATTACACAAGCCTAGATTCATATCAAAGGTTAGACCAGTGGCACATTTCGTGACGCTTCCAATCATCTGACCTTGATTACAGAAGACAAATCCTGCGCAATCGTGAATTGCAACTAGACCAGTTTCTCCGTTGCAGTAGTCATCGCTCTGATCTACACCAGGAGCATTGAAGTTCACTGGCTTCGGAGATGGTGGTGGAGTGACTGGTGGAGGAGTAACTTGTGTAGCTGGAAGGGAACCAAATTGCCCGAATTGAGGCGTTTTGAGCATGTCTAGTGCCCACCACATTTGACCTCGGAAGCATCTGCAGTTGCAGCGAAGGGAACACAAGAATAGAAACTGCGTTAAAAAAGATTGCAGCGGAACAATAAAACAACAATTGATATAATAGACACTCACTTTGACACGTAATAGTCTCTCTTTTTCTGAAACGACTGCTCCAAATCAAAAGTTACGAAGACACTGCCATCAACAATCATTTCCATGCTACCAGTCTTCTCATTCATTAGCAACGAATCGTACTTTCCTGTATCGATATACTTTTCCTTCAAGTCAAATAAAGGGCTAAAGCCCGATACACCATTGCAACCCTCGACTCCTGCACCACTAATCGGACAACCCTCTGTCGTACAATCAGGGTCAGTCAACTTCATGCTCCGCCCATAACTAGCTAGCCCAAACGCCATCTTATCACCCGTGACACCCTGTTCCATCATCATTTCCACAGTCGTCTGAATATACCCCATATCCGTATGTGATCCAGTAATATCATCCCAGTGTCCATGTATGTCATACGCCATCAAATTAAACCAATCAACATTCGGTGTCAATGATTGGAGGTCATATCCATCGTTTATCTTGAATGGATTGATCGGTACAGCCATGGTAAGGAGCAAATCAACACCCCTGGTCTGTTTCGCGTCATCGAATGCACGTCGTACCGCTTGAACCAACAGTGGATAATTGACATAATCTTCCGGAGTACCATCCCGTGTGACGGGGTATTCCCAATCAAAATCCAGACCATCAAAGCCATATTTGATGCAAAAGTCAACAACACTCTCTGCGAATTCAGTGCGATATGTATTCGTGGATGCTGTCATGGTAAATCGCTTTTGATCGAAATTCCAACCACCCACGGCAATGAGAGTTTTCAATCCGCGATTATCCGGATGCGACTTGAGATTATTAAACTCTCGATATATTTTGGTCTCATCCATGATTCCATTGTATGGTTCCAACTTCCCAAACATTGATATTCCCGCAAAGCTATAAATGAGATGAGTATAACCAAATGCCTTGACTTTGATATCAGAAGCATACAGTTGGTGGCAATTGCGATACTTGGCCCATGATTGATAGTAGCCCACATTGATTATATCAGTGGTGGCCGGGGAGCAGTGAGGCGGTGTACTGGCCTTTCCAGGGTAAATCAATGGTCCGGTATCGTAGTCTTCAGTTGAGCTACCCGACGTTGACTGGTAATAGGTCATTGTTGTCTCATAAGTCTCACCAGCACTGCCAACCGACACCTCTATCGTCATGGAAGGACACGATGTCAAATCAGCAAAGCATTGCTCACCCCATGCACACACATCTTTATTGCCATCTGGACAGGGCCGTTTGCATTCCGAGTTGGCAGTGCCCCAATCTGTCCCGCAGTAATTTTGAACTGTTCGGAGTTCTCTTCGACCAGTACTAGTCTTCTTTGTCGAAGAGACAGCTGAGGAGAATGAGCTGCTCGAAGCTCTTGTGTTTCTATCAATTTGGCCATAGTGCTGCTCACTTCTTCCACCGCTACCACGTATTGTAGCAGCATCCACACCCAAAGGTAGCCGCAGCTGATCCTGCTGATATTGAAAGAGAAGTACGAATAGTAGCCATGGAAAGAGTAGCCCCAATCGTACCACCCGCCGGTAGACGACGGATTGTTTTCTATGTTGTTGTTTCATTTGTAATGCTTTTCCTTTTGAAGCTCAAAGAAGCGCAGTAATCTCTACACCGTATTCATATCGTGTTCTAAGGACTTATTAAGTCCACGCTATCGTTGTGAGGCGGCGTTTTCCTCCTTAGAATTGAATTGCTTTTGCTGTTTTTGGTTTCAACGGCATGCATTCAGCCCAGCGAGCATCGTGGCCGGTCCACGCGTCCAAAAGATACAAGAAGCAATGCAGCCCTCACCCAAAGCGACTCTGAAAATAAGGCCCAGGAGATTTGCAAAGCATGGTGATCAAAAACCAAAAAAGCTGTGTGTCTCATCTTCTTTGATGGAGTCAGCGATCAGCGATCGACGGCAGCACGAGCGATCGGCGATCGCTGCGATGCAATTTCATAAACTGCCTGACAAATCGTGGTACTTTCCCGGGTTTACGACAATTACAACAGCATTGGTTGGCTTCTCTTGGAAATTCACGATTTCGAAGTTACGATCAGCCCCCCGTCTTGAGACAGCTGCGTCCTCAAAGCTCAAGAAGCTTTCCATCCACCGCTTATCAGCCTCATAAAAAATCCAAGCCAACGCCTCAAATTCCAATCTCTACCCAATAAAATCATCAAAATGGATCGTGATTCTCTCGTCTACAAAGCCAAGCTCGCCGAACAGGCCGAGCGCTTCGATGAAATGGTCTCCGACATGAAGGAGGTCGCCCGTCAACCCCAAGAACTCACCGTTGAGGAACGTAACCTTCTCTCCGTCGCCTACAAGAATGTCATCGGATCCCGACGTGCCTCCTGGCGTGTGGTCACCTCCATCGAACAAAAGGGGGATGCCGACAAGATGTCCATCATCAAGGACTACAAGGTCAAGATTGAGAATGAGCTTTGCGACATCTGTAATGACATCCTCTCCATCATTGAAGAGTCACTCATCCCCAACTCCACCTCCGAGGAGGCCAAGGTCTTTTACTACAAAATGAAGGGAGATTACCACCGATACCTCTCCGAGTTCCAACAGGGAGACACCCGCAAGGCCTCCGCCTCAGCAGCCTTGGATGCCTACCAATCTGCCACCGAGGTTGCCACCGCGGATCTTCCCCCCACCCACCCCATCCGCCTCGGACTTGCCCTCAACTTTTCTGTATTTTACTACGAAATTCTCAATAGCCCCGATCGCGCATGTCATATTGCCAAGCAGGCATTTGATGACGCTATTGCCGAGTTGGATACATTGAGTGAGGAGAGTTATAAGGACTCTACTCTGATTATGCAATTGTTGAGGGATAACTTGACATTGTGGACATCAGACCAGGCTGAGGCCGCGGATGCCGAGCCAGAGAAGGATGAGTAAATAATATAAGATCTCCTCCCTCTGTTTTGTTGCGCAACATGTCCAACTGACTCTCAGCCGACACCTCAGCCATTCAATGCTGAAGGATTGGCGTACTACTTGCAGGGTTCTGTGTCTTCTACCGGAACTTATCATTTTTTATATGAATCTAACATTTAAATATTTTTTTAATAGAAAACTCTAGTGTTTGTTTTTACTGCAATGTATTAAATAGTGGGAGGGGGACTGATTGCCATAGAAGATGGGGATTAATCGTTTTTTATGTAGGAATGTGTGGTTGCATTACAATCAGTTCTGACTATTTTTCTTGTATTCATATCATAAGTTGAATCCACAATGCTGGTATTGGTCAATCTTGCCGTGCACCTTATTGTGAGCCTGTGCAAACTACCCAGATGTAATCCCCAATCCAAGCGATCTCTCTAAGTTCTTCGAAAGACGTTTCTTGGAAGCCATTTCAATTTTTTTGGCAATATCCCAGCATCTTGCATCAGTACACCAGTTACACCATCATCTATCACTATCTCTAGAAACTATTCCTTCCTCCTTCTGCTGCTGCTGCATCAATTGCTGCTGTTCCTTCCTCTTCAAACGTATCCGTTCTTTATCTCGTGCCACACCTTCTCTCATTACTTTTTTATCTCGAACTTGTTGAAAGTGACTGTAAAATATTGCGTAGGCTGTGATGGAGGTTGTTAAACCCAGTACTATTGCGGGTCCTCGTATTCTTGGTTTGTTCATTGCTCTATTTTCATGTAGTTTTGTTGATTGCTAATTTCAATTGATAGTGCTTATTGATGGCATTGGCATAAATCCTTATTATTCATGCGTCATTTTGATGGAATTGGATCGATCACAACCGTGACTGCGGGTTTCACGCTTCTAACAGCTCGTGAATCGTTCTGGAGGAAGTTGACTGCCAAGACCACACGACACCACATCCCATCCCCATCCGCCACGCAGTCAAGGAAACAATCGAATGTACTACGCGTGTGTTTAGCTCTACTGAAAGAGGAATAGATATCAGCAGACTAATCTCATACTTAAGTAGCATGCCTCAGCTGTGACTTAAAGCAGGGGCGCTTTGTTGCGGAAACTTTTTGTTGCGGAAGCGCAATTTACAAAGTGAAAGCCACGCACGAACAACCTTGAACAACTGCTCGCCTGAGATAGAAATCAGAAACGGATAGAAGATGGACATAAGTCAAATGCAATTTGCAAATGGATTGCACAGCAGCAAGAAAAAGACGAAGAAGTCAAATGCAAAGAATAAGGCTGATGTAACATCCTTTTTATTTTGTGGTGAATGTTCTCCATGTGCTGCTCCCCCGCCTGCGATTGGAGATGTCTGGATGACCGATGAAGATGATGATGAGGAATCCAACATTGGAGCAATCAATTCTACAGCAAAATCTATTCATTTACGTGTTTACAAGGGGCATGAAGCAGCTGGGCGTATGGATGTGCTACGAACAATTCTATTGGACTTGGATGGTGTCGCACATGTAAACGTGCTACCGGCACCATTGGCTAGTACTGATAACAGTGCGGAAGCTTCGTCTCCGCCTCGAACGGTTACAATTCAATACAACCCTTCCTCTAGGCCTACCACAACTACAGCAGTGATCTCGACGCAAAATCCCCAGGAGGCAAAGCAAAAAGGCACTGAGGATGATTTAGTTTATCAAGCAATACTGAGTCGCCTTATCGAAGCGAGGTTTGAATATACCGTGCTTCCAAATGATGATGATGGCATTCAATTACTCAACAACAGCAGCAGCAGCAGCAGCAGCAGCAGCAATAGCAACAAGAAGAACGCTTCCGCAACATCCAAAGTAAAAGCAAATATATCATGTCGAAGTCGTCTTCGTGTCAGTGGAATCTGCTGCCCTGCCGAAATTCCACCCATTCGATCCATTCTCAAACCATTGCCTGGAGTGCGCAAGTTGGGAGTGAATGTGGCTACCAAAATAGTATTCATTGATCATGATCCTACTATCATTACGGCAGAGTTGTTGGCGGCCGCATTGAATGAACAACGATTCGGTGCAGCTATTGAAACAGATGGTGCTGCGTCGACGTTAAAGACGAACAGTGACAACGACACGCAAACATCATCGTCATCATTTGAAAGCATAATGAACTTGCCCCGATCGAAATATGTAGAATCGACATTTGTCATACCCGGCTTGATGACATACACTCAAGATAAGATGGCAACGTGTCCCATTGGGAAAGTATTGCGACAAAACTTTCTCAAGGATCATCTACGCACCTTTCATCTACATGCACAAAGTCAGACGTTGAAGGTGGAGCATGATCCGTCATTGTTAACTGCTGAACGAATTAATAATGTTTTGGTGAGTGGCTTAAAGGATGATGAGTGGGGGAGGATTGAATTGGCTCATGATGGTGCAACGGAAGGATTGACCTTGCCCGTTTTGAGTAATGAATGCCAGCATGGCAATGAAGGAGATGATTCCTTAGATGAAGGAGGACGAAGGTTCTATTGCTTCCGCGGATTGAAGGTCAACATCATACTTAGCGGCCTTTGCTGGATGTTGAGTCTGTTAAGCTATGTCGATGAATCGTGGAGCTTTCTTCAATATGCTGGGATCGGGGCGGTATTCTTTGGACTGCCCCCCGTTATGATGAAAGCATACTTGACAATGCGACGGTGTCAGTTCGATGCGAATTGCATGATGGTTACTGCCGCACTGGGATCTCTTGCACTGGGAGAGTATGACGAAGCAGCTTCCGTATCGTTCCTATTCGCAATATCCGAGTTTCTGGAGGCCCGTGCCACGAAAAAGGCACGTCGTGCATTGAAAGAGATCGTTTCGCTCCGGCCAGATTATGCCAACGTGATAGACCCCGCGACTGGTGATATTGTTATTGTGCCGGCGGAAAATCTACCAGTCGGATGTCGAGTTAGCGTCAGAACGGGCGATAAAATTCCAGCAGATGGGGTCGTGGTCGAAGGAAATTCAGCTGTAGACGAAAGCAGTCTAACTGGAGAAGCTCGACCGGTTGAGAAGCACCCTGGCGAAGAGGTCTCCAGTGGAAGCATCAACGTAGGGTCGACACAGTTAGTAATTCGCACGAAGTCAACTGTTGGGGATTCCGCGCTATCGAGACTGATTGAGTTGATCGAGGAAGCACAGGCAAATACATCGGAAACGGAGAAACTTGTTGACTCCTTTGCGAAGAAATATACACCTTTTGTGCTCGTCACAGCTTTCTTTCTCTGTACTATTCCGTGGTTCTTTGGGGAGGAAGTTGGGAGATATTGGTCAATGAATGGACTAATTTTCATCATTATCGCATGCCCATGTGCTCTCACGATTAGGTAAGTTTGAACGCTGCGCTTATTGTCCCAAATCATGATGCACTGCACTGTCTAACATCGGCCTTTCTTATTAAACCTTAGCACTCCCGTCACATACTCAGCGGGACTGGCTGCTACAGCGAAACGTGGAATCATCATCAAAGGAGGAAGCCGCCTCGAATGTCTTGGTCACGTAAAAACAGTGGTGCTAGACAAGACTGGCACGTTGACGACAGGAAGATTCTCATTAAGCCATCTTGAACCTGTTGGCGGATCAAGATCACGCAAAGAGATATTGAGACTTCTTGCAATCATGGAGGCACCGAGTTCACATCCCCTTTCCGCATGTCTCGTTTCAGCTGCAAAGGACGAGGGTGTAGTGTTATCAGATACTGTTGGCGCACTTCAGCACACGATCCTCAAAGGCGAGGGAGTGACTGCCACTGTCGACGACGAGAGAGTTTACGTCGGCAATGCTCGCCTCTTCATGAGAATTGGAATGTACGATATTCCGAAACAGTACACAGATTGGGCAGCACAATGGAGCGACGAGGGAGGCACCGTTGGCTACGTTGGGATCGAAGGCGCCGGGATAATTGGTATCTACTGCGTCAAGGACACAATTAGAGAAGAAGCCCCCAGCGTTGTTTCCGTCCTCCATAAAAGTGACGTCGAAGTCATCATGCTCACCGGTGATGGACAAGGTGCTGCTCGTTCGGTTGGGAATCAAGTAGGCTTGGATGAATCTTGCATTCAAAGTCAGCTACTCCCCGAGGATAAGCTCAATTATGTGACTAGTTTGAAAGGTTCTTCAACCGATAGACATCCCTCTCTTTATGGCGGAAAGACGCTGATTCTGATGGTGGGGGACGGAGTCAATGATGCGCCTGCGTTGACCGCTGCTGATGTTGGGGTTGCAATGGGTGAAGGAGCAGCTTTGGCAGTGGAAATGTCCGATGTCACTCTAATGGACTCCAATCTGACGAAGCTTCTCTTCAGTATGGACATCGGTGCCAAAGTAATTACGACAGTGAAAGAGAACATTGCATTCAGCATTGTTGTGAACTTGATCGCAATCATACTGACATGCTTTGGAAAGATGACCTTGCTCTGGGCAATTGTGTCTGACGTTGGCACAATGCTGCTCGTTACGCTAAACGGGATGAAGTTATTATCACCGAGAACTATTGCTGCGATTGAAAGAAAGCAGGATGTTGTGATGCCATCACGCGCAAAGCGGGAGAAGGATGGCCAGCGTTATGAAAACATCGATGATGGCGATCTTGAGCTAGTATAGTACTCCAATAAAATGTATAGTAAAAGCAAATTTAATTGCGTAGCTACCGAGAGTGATTTATTAGGCCCTTTGAATGTGATTATCTCACTCTAAGCAGAAAGAACTAGAGAGGCCTGATGCAACACGCTCTGCGCAGGCATCTGATTCTCAAAGGAACCTTTTCTCTACTTCGCATTTCTTACTTGGCCTGCGGGATTACACTTGCTTATTTACCCTTGGGATTACATATATTTGACGACAGATTAATTAGAAGGTATATAATAAGATGAATCAATCAGGTACGAGTGTCCTCCTGTCTAGGTTGCATACGTTTCCTACTCTGAAGGGAAGATGTTGAAGTGAGATCTTCTGTCATTGGATAACTTCAATTACTAGCCCATCATAGGCATCAGACTGAAAAATGCTCTCTGCATTGGTATTAAACAGCAATACGTACATTAATTATTTGTCTTTAGTAGAGACCTAAAGCTGTCCAAATCCAAGACATTAGTAGTACCAAAGTATTCCCCCCCCCAATTATTTATAATACACCCACTCAAAATGTTGATTGAGTCATTTATTCCCCCTCCCCCTTCTATTTTCTCCAATGATACATTCCTTCAATCTTTGAAAGACTCTTCTACACTTCTAAAGTTTAGTTATTTATCCAATAAGAATCTTTGCCTCATCCGTAAACTTATAAGGAGGCACCTCCAAATTCAACGGTGCCGGTCCCTTCCGAATCCTGCCACTAATATCATAATGACTTCCATGACAAGGACAAAACCAGCCATTAAAATCCCCCGCACCACTTAGAGGGACACATCCCAAATGTGTACAAATTCCCAACACCACCAACCATTCCGGTTTCAACGTACGATCATCATCGGTCTCCTCATCACGAAGTTCGGAAAGTGATACACTCGCCTCGCCAGAAATTTCCGCGGGTGTTCGATGACGAATGAAGACGGGCTTACCACGCCACTTGACCGTGATGGTTTTACCGGGTGCGACACCGCTCACGTCGAATTCGGCAGAGGCCAAGGCGAGGACATCGGCAGAGGCACTCATGGAGGAGACGAATTTGACCTACGAGGACACGTGCGGTGGAGGCGTAGGCGAATCGGACGCCGGAGAGGAGGAGGTAGGTGAAGGCACGACGTTCTGGTTCGGCAATGCGGTCGACACGGTCATCGGTGAAGGCGTGATCGACTGATCCGAGTTCGTGGAGGGCAGGTGCCTTGGCGGTGGGGAGGGAGGTGGAGATGGAGCGAGAACTGTTGAGAGTGGAGGAAGCAGCGCCAAGGTTGGTGTTGAAGGCGGCTGTGGTGCTTCGTAGTCCGGCTGATTTAAATTGGGCGGTGGCTGCCCGGGCGCCCATATGGCTGGCGAGGCGGAAGGCGTTCATTTTTCTATTATTATCCGCAGCAACGTCGACTAACAGTAGAGGGGGAGCTACCAATGATAGTTAGCTAGGGAGGCGTTAGGTTCATTGAGGTAACTGCCGACGACGATGCGATGATTTGATTTTGACTGTCCGTCTGACGGACTCCCGCCAAAAAAATCCTCTCACTCCTGCTGCGCTGCATGCTGCTGCATGCTGCATCGTTCGTTGTCACCATGGCGAAAAACCTGCTACACTACGGCCGGCTGAGCATCTCCTGCACTTCATCATACACCGTCGATAGCTCCAATATAGTTTACATCATCCATCACGCAACAACAATGTCGTCCAATATCGTATTGATGACCCGTCGAGTAGCATCAGCAGCGGCTACCGACATGATGCACACATCATCACGAACAAATGCTCCTTTGATATCATCCTTTGGAAACCTCTCAATCAACACAACCTCCTCTGGATCATCAACCACTGTTACAAATAATAATTATAATCAACTCAATTACTTCAGCTCGATGGCAACATCAAAGAAAACCAAGAAGCAACAAATAGTGGAATTACCACCCAATCTGAAATTTGATCCTAGAGCAAAATCATCTCCGTTTTATGGTGCCGAGAAGGTGGAAGTGTCACGACGAAAGAAGAAACAACAATTGAAGAGAAAGGTGGAAGGTCAAGAGGCAGCTGCTTCTGTCGCTGGTGGAGATGTTGATACTGAGGAGGATGATAATGAGTACACGGATGTCGAAGATGAAGAAGATGACGAAGCAGATGAACAACGTGTCCTTTACGATCTATCCACCAAGGCAGATGTACCCCGTGCCATCCCCCTCCCACAACGACTACACGTCCCAATTATGGATTTCAAATCAGGCGAAGAAGTAGGCACATTCCACCTATCCGACAAAACATTCGGTTGCGACCCCGTCCGTGTCGACATCCTCCAACGCGTGGTGGTATGGCAACGCAACAAGAAACGCGGCAAGCGTAACGCTGGTGCACGCACCAAGACCATATCCGAGGTATCCGGTTCGGGACGGAAGGTTCGTAATCAAAAGGGGGGTGGTGTGGCACGCGCGGGACATTCACGTCCGGCACATTGGAGAGGGGGGGCGAAGGCTCATGGACCCAAGGGGAATGTACAGGATTATACGACCAAGTTGAATAAGAAGGTGAGGAGGATGGGTATGCGCCATGCTCTTAGTCAAAAGTTGTTGGAGGGGAATTTAATTATTACCAATGATATGGCGTCGGAGACACACAAGACGAGGGTATTGGATGAGATGTTGAATAGGTTTGATGTTTCGGGAAAGTATGGTGTTACTGCCCTCATGGTGGATGATGCTCAAGCCGAAGAGGGTTCGGAAGATGAGGCCTTTATTCATGGTGGAGTCAATGTGAATCTAAAGGTGGCGAGTGGGAACTTGCATAAGGTCAAGGTGCAGAATCAGATTGCGTGCAATGTGTATGACATGCTCAAGTATAAGAAGTTGTTTTTGAGTTTGGACGCTGTTAAGGCGTTAGAAGCAAGGTTGGAGAAGTAGGTGATGGAAATGGTAATAGATCTATTAACTTAAAGGCATGAAGACTAAATGAAAGTAAGTGCACGGATGATTGTTGCGTAGTGGTGTGAATGCTCCGCTCCTGGAAAATTGTCGCGTGGTGGTGGTGGTTTGGTAGGTAAAAGTCTCCAACGGTGGTAACATACGATGCTGTTGTTGTGTATAGGTAGTCGTCCCTGCCTTGTCATCCTTCTCCCTAACGAATACACATTCATGACATTGGATCGAATTGAAGCAAAACAGACAAAACTTCTTGTATAGACACCCTTGACGAACAAGACAGCCAAAGAAACCCGTAACTGCACTGAAACCCTTTCTCTCTATACCCTTGACGAACAAGACAGCCAAAGAAACTCATAACTGCACTGAAACCCTTTCTCTCTCTCCTTGAGGAACACTCTCAATGCTAAAGTAAAATGCGCTAGCTTGACAATCAGAGGCAATGGTTGCACTAACAACTAATCAAAGAACTTGCAGGACCTGGCGAGATTGCGTAACTTTACTATTTCCGACCGACGTGAACTCGGAGGCAAGACTGAGCTGCAGGAAAGAGTAGGAAACTTGTTGAGTCAGTAAGCAAGCCATTTCAGTCATGATTAGGACCTCATCATTGACTTACCTATAACCAAACCTAACGAAGTAACCGACGAAGCTGATATTCTAACTAATCTACCGAACGAAATCAAAGATAAGTCGAGACGAAGGAAGCGAAGGTAGGAACGAGGATAAATCAGGTAGGTGTAGGCGCTGAGGACAGCGTGGCACAGGAGAAAATCAAGATGACAACGTAGAAGACAGGGAGGCTCCAACGGTAGATACCAATCAGATCCGACTGAGGAAAGCAAGATTGTAGGACACCTAACGCGGAAGTCAAATCATCTGAGAAGGGCACATCCAAAATTAACTGAAACTTGGGAGAGGAATCGTCATCAAATCTTCATGTGAAAAGCCTGAGACCTGAGCGAGTAGTAATAGAAACCGAAGAAAAGGCAGGGTTGTCCAAAAAGAACCTAGGGCGATGCGCATGGAATTGCGTCTTCAAAAGGGAGAATAGAACACTCTGCGAGACATTGTAGTTCACCTTGCCCACATGTAGAACTCGAGTCTTCGGGTATCGCTGTACTTCGTCGCTGTTCACTTTTGTAACTCTTCAATCCTTCTAGCACCGTGATGATCTCTTCTCTTACTTCTTAAAGAATTCTGAATCCCAAATCCTGAAAGTGGACAAAGAAAGTGTAGTGTTGCACAAGCGCATAAATACATTTCGTCGCCATCCATCCAGCTCTGATCCAGCTATCATCTATTGCTTTCAACTCTGCACGACAAGTCTGCTCCCAAAAGAACAATCACAAGCTAACAGAAAGGTGCACCATCACAAAATCCATCATTCAACCATCATATACGTCAATCCTCTCTCAACTTCAACTCCTCAGCCATACTCCGCCACCACTTCATAACATAACCCCTCACAAACAGATCGTATCAAAACATTTTCATCATTCAACAGAGGTAGCTAACCGTATTGATTCATCATCTCTTGCGGATGGTGTTCTGGTTTATGAGCTCTGATCTGCAGTTGCTCGTGCACGGAAGTTAGTAAGGTCATGATGATAGCATGGTAGGTGTCAAAAGCGTTCTCATCGTCGAATCACGGACAGGAGTCGAGTCGACCACTCCCATCAAGACTCCCATCATTACCGAGCGTATCCGTCGTGCGTGGATTATGTGCCCTGTATCGCTGTCGTGGATGGCCAAAGGTAAACTCAACCACTTGAGAGGTGTAATGACTGTAATGACCATCCAATTGAGAGGTGTGATGATAATCTCATAGAAATAATGGGCGGTCGAGAAGGAAACAGCTTCATTCACCAGTATCACTAAATGGAATGGAGCGATGCTAGAAGATAGTATAGAGCTAAAAAATGAGGAGCTGCTAGCCAGCTCGCACAGAATCTCTCAGATCAGCAACAAGGTGCAGCGTCGCTTGTACATTAGCAATCCGTCTGAGCACTACACATGATATTGTACCGTATCGCCACCGAGTAAAATGGGCCACTAAAAGCTGCTCAAACACATTATGACGACGCTCTAGATACGATTCGACTAAATGAGGTGCTGCTGGCCAGCTCGCACTGGACCTCTCACATCAATTACAAGGCTGCAGCATCGCTTGTACATCGATTGAACAGGAAACCTCTGTCTGACCGGTACAAATGTGCTTGTCTAGTATCATCGCCGACTAGAACGGGCCACTAGGAGCGGCTCACGCCCATACTGACGGCGATAGATACGATTTGGTTCAGAGTGGTGCTGCTGTCCAGCCCACACTGGACCTCTCACATCAATAACGAGGTTGTAGCATCGCTTCTACGGACGCTAGTCGTCTGAGTGGTACAAATGCACTTGTCTAGTATCACCGCCGACTAAAAAGGGCCACTAGAAGCGGCTCACGCCCATACTGACGGCGATAGATACGATTTGGTAGAATGTGGTACTGCTGGCCAGCCCACACTGGACCTCTCACATCAGCTACGAGATTGTAGAATCGCTTCTACGGACGCTAGTCGTCTGAGCGGTACAAATGCGCTTGTCTAGTATCACCGCCGACTAAAATGGGCCACTAGAAGCGGCTCACGCCCATACTGACGGCAAAAGATACGATTTGGTAGAATGTGGTACTGCTGGCCAGCCCACACTGGACCTCTCACATCAATAACGAGGTTGTAGCATCGCTTCTACGGACGCTAGTCGTCTGAGTGGTACAAATGCACTTGTCTAGTATCACCGCCGACTAAAAAGGGCCACTAGAAGCGGCTCACGCCCATACTGACGGCAAAAGATACGATTTGGTAGAATGTGGTACTGCTGGCCAGCCCACACTGGACCTCTCACATCAGCTACGAGATTGTAGAATCGCTTCTACGGACGCTAGTCGTCTGAGCGGTACAAATGCGCTTGTCTAGTATCACCGCCGACTAGAATGGACCACTAGGAGCAGCTCACGCCCATACTGACGGCGAAAGATACGATTTGGTAGAATGTGGTACTGCTGGCCAGCCCACACTGGACCTCTCACATCAATAACGAGGTTGTAGCATCGCTTCTACGGACGCTAGTCGTCTGAGCGGTACAAATGCACTTGTCTAGTATCACCGCCGACTAGAATGGGCCACTAGAAGCGGCTCACGCCCATACTGACGGCAAAAGATACGACTTGGTATAATGTGGTGCTGCTGGCCAGCCCACACTGGACCTCTCACATCAGCTACGAGGTTGTAGCATCGCTTCTACGGACGCTAGTCGTCTGAGCGGTACAAATGCGCTTGTCTAGTATCACCGCCGACTAGAATGGTCCACTAGAAGCGGCTCACGCCCATACTGACGGCGATAGATACGATTTGGTAGAATGTGGCAGCCACACTGGACTCTCGGCATTGACATCTGCTCCCTTTTCAATGAGAAGTTTGGCGGCATCAAGTTGTCCCTTATTGCAAGCAACATGGAGCGGCGTAGCCTCACAAATATCCTTGGCAGTGACGTCTGCTCCCTTTTCAATGAGAAGCTTGGCCGCATCAAGTTGTCCCTTATTGCAAGCAACATGGAGCGGCGTAGCCTCAACATTGACGTCTGCTCCCTTTTCAATGAGAAGCTCGGCCACATCAACATGTCCCTCTTGCAACCATAATGGAGCGGCGTGCCTTCATCATTATTCTTATGATGGGGTTACGACTCTTCATTGGGCTTGCGATTATGGACTGGTTGATGTGATCAAGCTTCTCATTGAAAAGGGAGCAGATGTCAATGCCAAGAGTGGGGCTGCTCCATGAAGCATATTCAGAGAATGATCATATTTTTCTCATGATTGACGAGAAACGAGAAGTATCTTTTCTGTCGTGCTCAATCCCATCCTCATTCAGCATCAGTATTCGGGTTCTTGATTGCACTTGTGGGGGCTCTTTCAACCCACTTGTTCTAAGCTGAAGGCAACACTCAAAAATAGATAACTCAAATAAGATATTCAATTACATCGATGAAGCTTACTAACTTACCGCTAGCACTGTTTAAACAAGCTATAAAATACGGAATACCTCAGCTCTAGACTAGACACGTTATTACATTCACATGGAAGCAACTTCATCAGTCTACTCTCACAAAGGCGAACAGCTCCGGAACAGGCCAAAATCATGGCAGCAGAATGGGGAAGAAAGGATCCTCTTCGGGCATTGGGTGTTGAGTGGAGATCAAACAGGAAGTGTATTAGAAAGTGGAGATCCAGGAGGAAGTATCGCTGTTCGATATGTTATTCGAAATAATAAGGAAAAGACTCAAGTCTGGGCTAGTCCAAATGCAGATATTGATTTGAACTCCAAACCTCTTGGCGAGTGGTATGGGAATCCTACCTCCGATGAGGCAGATATCCTATGCGGAAATGGCCATACAATTCAAGTAAGACTTGGCAATCCAGACAATCCTGGATCTGAAGACCAGTCTTTGCATGTCATTTTGAACGGGAGAGATCTCGATAGTGAACTGGATGATCATAACACTAACACGCCGCTTTATCTACTTCATTGGGCTTGCGCTAATGGTTGGTCCGATCAGGTGAAGCGTTTGATCGATAATGGGGCAGACGTCAATGCCAAGGATAATGACGGGGTTACGCCGCTCCATGTTGGTTGCCTTGGGGGGCAAGTTGATGCGGCCAAGCTTCTCATTGAACATGGAGCAGACATCAAAGAGAATAATGACGGGGCTACGCCACTCCATTGGGCTTGCTTTGGGGGGCAAGTTGATGCGGCCGAGCTTCTCATTGAAAACGGAGCAGATGTCACTGCCAAGAATAATCATGGAGATACGCCGCTTCATTATGCTTGCTGTAAGGGGCCTGTTGATGCGGTAAAGCTTCTCATTAAAAAGGGAGCTGACGTCAATGCAATGGATCATGATGGGTTTACGCCGCTCCATCTCGCTTGCCTTGAGGGTCAAGTTGATGTGATCAAGCTTCTCATTGAAAAGGGAGCAGATGTCAATTTATTAGCTACGAGGTTGTAGCATCGCTTCTACGGACGCTAGTCGACTGAGCGGTACAAATGCACTTGTCTAGTATCACCGCCGACTAGAAAGTGGAAGTTGGTATTTGTGATGTATATGTGCGTTTTCGTCCAAGGACTAAATGAAGGTAGCGATTGCTTTCATTCTAGAACAACCTTCACTCATGTAGCGATAGATAGCATAAAATTTTTTGTTGAGTCGAGATCAAGGATGAGTAGTAAAGGCTAGCAAAGCTTGGTTTGTACCGAGAATTCAGCGTAGACCTTCCATTGGGATACCTACTCCTCAACTTGCAGCGCATTCCTCGGATGTACTCTCGAAACTGTTTCACCGCAACAAACTCGGATCCAAAAGTACTTGTCTCAAACGAGGCTTGCTTGGTAGATTTCCAGTAGATAGGAACTTTATAGAGGTGCACATTTGTAGGCCGCTAATGCCCTAAATTAAGACGTTATTATTATTCTTTTCTTTTGATTTTGTTGCCGTAGAGTGTCGAAGAGAAGACGAACCGATGATGTGTTGATGTGTCGGGAGATCGGGGCAGTAAGTCAGCTTCTGCATGAATATTTAATAATAATAACGCAACTATGCCATAAAAATTGTTGCCAATGCACAGCCAGTGATAACGATTAACATCGTCATCGCTCGTTGCTGTTTTTTGGTGTATAGTTTGCCGTGCATTCGCATACAGGAGTTGACGACATCATGGTCGATGTTTTGGTTTTGTGTTCGGTGTGGCCGGCAGATGGCAGGATGAAGGATTTGTATCGGGGGCTAATTATTATTATTTAGTTAGTAACAGCCCTTGTACTGTGGCCCACGGCCGGGTGAAATGCCCGAAAACTGAAGCTGCCTGCTGCTTACTTACCTGGCGGGCACACAATATCGTAACCGTTGGTTGATGACATACTCACAGAGGAGTATATATAAGTAGCAGAGATAGTGGCCAACTTATTACACGCACTTACAACATCAAATAATGTTGGCGCTCTCTCCTACAATGAATGAAAAGGCCGCTTCCTACAGCAACAATCAACATCAGCTTCATCAAACCCAGAGGCAACGTGAGCACCTCAAATCAAATTCTGCCAAATCCAACCATGCGCAATGGAAGGAAAAGTTACGTACTGATTGTATAGCTCGTGCACAGACTGCAAGACGGGAGAAAATACAAAAGGCTCGTCGACGTAGTAGTGATGATCATTTACAGCATAATGGTGGCGCTGCTGGTGCGAGTAGCACGGTCGGTAGTTCATTATGCAATAATTCTGATGTTGCTGCATCTGGCAGAGATTTAGCTGCGTATAAACGTGGACGAGAAAACGATATCATCAACAACCACAATGAAGATGAATATCAACAAATGGTAGACCATATACCAATGGATTATTACAATAATGTTCATGAATTACAAAAGATGAGCAGCGGTGGAGTCAGTGATGAAGGTGTACTTGACACGGCAAAAATGTTGGTAGAACATGAATTGCAACGAGCATTGACAGGTCTAAGACATTGTGAACAGATGCAACAGGGTGCACCGTCATGTAAAAAATCCTACCATGGATCAATCGAGGATAATGATAACGATGAAGAGGAATATAAAATATCTCAAGAGGAATTTGCTTCCCTACTGGCTGAGGTGACGGAGGAATTGCAACGAGACGAAGAATTGCTAGAGGAGGAATTATGGGAATTGGAACGTGCGGAGGCATTGGAACGGGAGAGGTTGCTTCATCAAATTGATGATTATGATGATTGGGAAGAATTGCAACAACAACAAGCAGCAGCAGCAGCAATCGGCGAATAATGTATATACATCACCGCTATTGACAAATTTGACGAGTCGGGTAACTTGTCCAATTTGCAACTCTGCCTCCTTGATGGAAACACCGTTCGAGGGTATCCAGTGCACAAATGCAACAACCGACAAACGATGCACATTCTCCTTAGACATTGCTCACGAGGGGCTGACGCTAAACCATCTGGAAGATCAATTGAGGACAGTGTACGAGGAGCATTCGAGTGTCTGCACAACGGGAATATTACAGTTTCGTGTGGACTAGTAGAGGTGGTATTACAGGTGTTGATGGCAAGTTGTGACTGCATGTCAGGCTGATGTTGTAGTGTTGTAATAGAAGCAATGTGACAAGTATGTACTTTGTGCTCAAGAGATAATGCTATGTAAAATTGGTTACATCGAAACAAGCACCACCTATGAATGCACTCCTCTACCAGCTAATCCAGTAAGCATTTGTTGCACCATTTAATATTGCCACATTGCTCTTTCTCCATGTCAATATTGACGTGCTCCAAAAACTCTGCCATCGTCCTCGTTTCTCCAGGTCCGTAATGTTCAAAGTCTGTCAAAACAACACTGTGACCCAATTGCTCCAATGATTCTTTTGTAGTATCCTTGTAGCCCACCATGTACTTGACGCGTTTCAAAGAGATTGATTGTAGTTGAGTGTTGAACCCAGGCCCAGGACGTCCAAACACTCTGCCCGTATTCTCCCAAAACTTTGGAAGTCCCATCCTTCCAGGTCTGTATTGATGAGCAATCAAATTCTTTCGTGGGGCGTAAATATCCCATCCATTCGTCCATGCACGAAGACTGAGCGCAATCTCCTCACCCATGAAACACCATGGCAAAAAAGGATCAAATGGCACGTCCGTCAAGAATTCTGCACGAGCAAAGAAGAACCCAGCTGCAATGTAGGCAATCTGTGTTGGGGCTTCGGCATGTGCACCACACGTGTCTCCTGTATTGATACGTATTATGTGATGTTCCACATCGCTCGTGGAGAATTGACAAGTACAAAGTCTTGTACCGACAGTTCCGCCCTTGTACGGGGGATCTTCCTCATTAAAGCCTGGTGGGTATGCACTCAACACTGCCTTTGGATATGACTTGGCAGCTTTTGCTTCCTCTGTGTATAATCGATCCCATTCGGGGGCAAATCGCAAATGTGCATCTGCTTGCAAAAAGTACGTCTCTCCACCCCACAGCTTACTCGCAAAGTATCTCGCCGTGGTTGGTCCATTACTCTCCGTCTCATTCACATACAAAGCACGAATCTGCCCATTATCGCAATACTTGGTATAATCCGGATCATCACAAAATTGTTCTATCCCATTGACATCCGGTTCCCGATCACTAATTTTCGTAATGGGACGTCCATGCTCATCCGTCCCCTTCACCTCCACACCCGTACGACAGGTAACATCAATCCCAAAGCAATTCTGTACCACCGCCCCAACGAACAACTTCTCTGGACTAGCGGCATTTTTGAATGCCTGGCGGAGTGTCTCTCCTAGTAAATGATCGCGGTAGGCACCCAAACTCATGAATATGGATCCATCCTCTCGAATGGGGAATAGAGGTTTGTCACGATAGGCTTCTTCCAGTGGGACGAGGTATTTGGTAACCAGTGCAAAGTAATCATTGATCACTGTCGGAGCCTTGTCATCACGATGGTCTTTGAGGAATTGATGCAGATTCTGTAAGAACCGTTGCAATATGGCTACAATGCCAGCCATGGTGGGTTTGTTGTGTGATAGCGTATCGGTAATGATTTGCTCTCCAAACAAGTCTACTGACATGGTATGTGGTGGCAAAGGTGGAAAACGTGGCTGTAAATGAGGAGCATTCGCAGCATCATCATCGACTATCCCCAACTCCTTCTTCCGTGCCTCCTTTCGTTTCATCTTTTCTTCCTCTCCTTTCTCAATTGCATCTGTCAATTTTTGCTGCAAATCCAACTTTTTATGGGCATTTCATTCTTCTGCTTCCCTTCCAACACTCCCTGCATCCTTCCTAGCTCTTGATTGGCATCTTTCATGACCGGGTCAAGTGGATTGACCCCAAATAATTTATTGAATTTGTCCATTTTGGATTCATTGATAAGTTTAGGTCATTTTGATTTTTTCCAGCAATTTGGATATACGTTCCGTCGCAATTTGTTGTTGACTCTTCATCTGTTGTACTATCGGTTGCATCTGCTGCTGCTGCCGCTGACCCTTGGGAAGGGGCAGCACTCCCCCCATCTCCTGCTGTTCTTCATACAACGTAGTCATCCACTCCCTGTGCCCCGCCTACATTGGAATTTAACAATCCATTTTCAAACTCTTGTGATTCGAGACGTGACATGAGCAGCAGGAGGGCTAGGAGGAAGGCACCGCCGGCTCCGGCGAGGAGGGCAATGATTATTTTGGCACCGCCATCGTTGTTTGGGTTGACAGGGCGTAGTCGTTTCTTTTTGTTGCGTGAGGTTTTGGTGGAGCTGCCGCCATTTGAAGAGGAGGATTTGGGAAAGGCAAAGTCGCCTGTGTTGCCTTTTGTGCCACTTTCCACGTCCGACATGGTACTGCCTTATTTATGGTTGCAGTGATTACGTGGCCTGGTGTTGGTTGCTTGAGCGAGGGCTGTGTATTATGCGTCGCTCGCTTTCGATCGGGCTGATCAAAAGATTGATCAAGCTTTAAAATGGCTGTAAAAAAATGACATGAGATAGATGTGCACAATTCGTGACAGAAACAGCAAACCACCTATGTGAAGTGCTTGCTAATCATCGTCCTTAGTCACTAACTGTTTGGAGGAGCGATTACATCTCTGCAAAAAGTTCGGCAGTTCATGTGAAGATAAGGCAGGTTGCCATGGCGCTGAGCTTATTTGTACGTCGGCAGTAGAGGTGCATTTACGTCAACAAAGCTGATCTCTTATTGAACTGTAGATCATCATCACAATATGCTCTTATCGAGGCTAGCATTCATCAGCGCAAACATCATGAGCTCGACTACTTGCTTTCAATTATTCTTCCCTCCTGAGAATATTATCACTCAACAGCAGCAACATCCTCCTCTGATAGCTGCATATCACGAGCCTCCACCACACAAGAACAGCAATAACAATAATAATGATGATGACACAACAAATGATGATTATTACGCCAACAATCCAACTGTCTTTGGTAGAATTCTTGATGGTAAAATACCCACACGAACATATGTAGAGTCGGCGGAACTACTTGCCTTTCGGGATAAATCACCCCATGCTCCGTTTCATGCTTTGGTTATTCCGAAACGACATGTTAAAAATGTATACTCTTTGCGTGGCATCAGTCCTCACAGTGAAGGTGGGGGTGAACATAAGAGTGAAGACAGTAACGACATTCAACTCATTCAAAACATGAGACAAATGGGTCTAGATTTATTAGAACAACATCAACCAAAAGCATTGGCATCAGAGGATTACATCCTCTGCTTTCACATTCCACCATTTTACAGTGTGGATCATCTGCATCTGCATGTTTTGGCACCTGCGTCGGAGATGAATTGGGCTTATAGAGAAATCAAGTACAAATGTGGAGCTAGGTGGTGTACGAGTGATGTGGAGGTGATTGAGCGGCTCATGGCAGGTTTACCTGCCGTTCGTTACAATCGTCCTTTTCAATGTTGAGTTCTATTAGAGACGCTGGTCGTCGGTTGTTCCATCTCTCTCTCTCTAGGCGACTGAAATGAATGATTGCTCGATGGGAAAGGATGAATTGTCCGAATGATGGAATGAGAACGCCTGTGTTGGTAGAGTCCCATACATAAGTCCAGTGGAGTGCTTCAGCAGTCTGCTGTTGATGCAAAACAAACAAAAGCTCGACCTACGTAATAACCTGCACATCAAATTTAGACTGAAATCATCGCTACAGCGCAAAGAAGGAAAATGAGTGTACAAGACATATCGAAGACAGCAACAATGAAATGCATCCTTGCATCCGCACACGGGCAGGATATCGACTCGCTCCTATCCATGTGTGACAATTACCCCATTCCAACCAGAAAGAAAGGGCAAGTGCTAATTAAAGTTCAAGCCTGTGCGTTATCACCTGGTGATGTTAGAGTGCTTGCAGGACATATATTTATACAAGAACCTCCGGGAGGCTTCCCCTACATTCCTGGCGGTGACATTAGTGGTCGCGTCGTTGAAGCGGATCCCAATTCTCGTTTTAAGGCAGGTGATCCAGTCGTTGCCATGTTTGAATTGCCTCGACCATTGAATGGATTGGCAGAGTTCATAGTCGTCAAAGAATCGCTTGTCGAGTTGGCATCCACCAACATACCTATCGTCGAGTCGTCTACGCTTACGAGTACTGCATTGACCGCCATGATGGCAGCCAACAAGTATTGTTGTGAAGGCGATCGTGCCTTGGTGCTTGGTGGGAGTGGTGGCGTTGGATGCTTCCTGATACAGCTCTTGAAAGCACGGGGCGCCTCGTTTATTGCAACGACGTCTACTCAAAGAGACCTCATGCTCTCACTTGGAGCTGATGTGGTGATAAACTATAAGGATGAGAATTGGTACGAAAGCAGCGAGTTGCAAAATGGCAAGCAGTTTGACTTGATTATTGATCTAGCCGTTGGTTATGACGCTTGGCGGAAAGCGAGACAATTCCGATTGCTCAAGGCATCAGCAGGGAAGTTTGTTGCTTTGACTTCGGACGATGCACTGCCAGAAGCCCACAATTGGTGGCAGCTAAGTACTCTTTTTTTGCCAATGCAATGGCGTGAAGTTTGGACTAAATTGTTGCCATATACTCCACAATACATCTGGCATAATGGACTGAATGTTCAATCAGGAGATTTGGCAAATGTCACCAAGCTCGTTGAAGATGGGACGATGAAGATTGTTCTTGACCCTGTATCTCCTCTTGCCTTTACCGAGAAGGGGGTCAAGGAAGGGTTCACTATAATGCAAAAGAGATGTGCACATGGAAAAGTAGTCATTTCGTTGCAAAGTTAGAAAATAAACATGTTCTGGTTAAAGTAAGCAGGTGTTGAAAACTGTGTCTTCTAGAGTTTTTACAAATACTTCGATAATATTTTGTCTATCTTCGTCTGAATTCTAACATTCTTTCATTGCATGGGGTGCGATCTGGGAAATATATAGCTATCGCAGCACATGTTCGTTATCACTTAGCATAGAAGGTAATGTCGCCTCTATCGGGTCCACAGGCGTACTTTAAAATTTCTGTTACATATAACATTCCTTCATTGCACAAGACATGTATGACGATATAACATCACTGCAAGACATATTCTCGGTGCTGACATTTCTTGTCGAGCACCTTTTGAACAAATCATATGACTCCGAGCAGCTACGTTTTGAAGAAGTTGAGGGTCTATCGCTACAGATTGCGTCATCATCCGAAGATGGACGGAGCAATGCAGGGGAAGGTCTAAGTTTGCCAGGACGATGAGGAAGCATAAACATGTTGCAGGTTGAACTTTATATGAAGAATGGTTCATGTTGTAGTGAACATCGTCTAAAGCTGCATAGCCGAATATCGAGATGCCGAAAAAATGAGAAGGTTCGGGTTCGGGTTCGGATTCTCATCCATTGCCCACGCACCGATGATAGAAACGCAGCGACGCAATACCAGAACTCTGCCAACTCCGCGAAAGGCAGGCACAGTCGAAAGATTTGCCAATTCATCTATAAGTAGTGCTGTCTTGTCTATTTCTCTTCATAACTTTTACCAAACATTTATTTATTATTCTAAGAAATTACTCAAATCATAACTACCAAAATGAAACAACTTATCAACTTGTCATTGTTTGCTTTTACATCGGGATTCTCTATTCCTTCCACACTTCATATCCGCTCAACTTCGACGAGCCACGATGATCTTCATCGTCTCTCACCCAATCATCTTCTTCGAGAGACAAAGCTATTCTACGCCAAGACTCCTTTGATCAACAGGAACGAGTCTAACGTTAACGTAGACGTAGTAGAAGATGCTGATGCATTCATGCTTGAGCAAGCACAAATGTCTGATGTGGATATCGAGATGCCTGGATCACATACGTTTCTCATGAACAATGAGGCCGATGCATTATCTGCAGCACTGAATCCAGAAGGAAAGGTACATCACATTGATGGGCGCGAGGATGAAAAGAATATAATGAGACCTCCTCCAGACCCAAAGTTGACTTCTTGGGATGGAATCAAGAGGCAACTAATGTGCAACTTTGGCTTTGGTCATCAAGAATTGGAAAAGATTAGTCAAGAGATTGAAGACAAAGAATCACTGTTGAACATATACTCATCAATGCAATTGGCAAGACAGTTTGAAGCTGCATGCAACCAGAAATACATGATGAACAAGATACGGGGTGAGTCTTCAGAACACGATTTCATTTTCTCGCACTTTCGATAGAGCTGAACCTTTTGTTCCCAATAATTCATCAACAGGATTCATGCATTTGGATAATGGACAGTGAGTTTCATTGCAATAGAATTGTGCCTTTTGTCGTGTCCAGCTCATTACTCATATGCCATATCTGTTCATGCAAAAAGAGAGTCTGTACCAGCAATGATATCATCGGTCCTCAAGAAAGAGGATAAGAAGCTTTCATACTACCGTGAACATACTCACGCTTTGGGTTCCGGTGTGGATCCAAGGAAGCTCATGGCAGAGCTTTGTATGAAATCAGAAGGATGCTGTCAAGGTTGCGGCGGCTCGATGCATATCTATGATGACAAAAAGAATCGTTTCCAGGGGGGATGGGCACTTGTTGCCGAACAGCTCTCCTACTCCGCTGGTGCGGCCAAGAGTATCCTATTGGATGGCGAACTCGGACTTGTGGACAAAGACTTGGAGGATGGTGATATCATCAAGGTATTGTCGAGTCAAGAAGTATCTGACAAGGCGAAGGATGATAGGATTGCTGTTGTCTTCGTTGGAGACGGTGGATCCCATAATGCGCGCCTCAGTTCACTTCTGAATACTTGCTCCAAGCTTAAATTGCCATTGTTGATTATAATTATTGACAATGGTCGGGCAATCAACACCTTCACTGAAGATGTCGCTGCTAATACGATGCAATTCACACTCGGCGAACATTACGGTGTCCCTGGACTTCTTGTCGACGGCTTGCATGCTGCAGACGTTGCAAAGGCTGGTCGTGCCGTGACTGACTATATCCGCAGTGGGCAGGGAGCAGCTGTGATGCAAATCCATACTTACCGCTTCATGGGTCATTCTCCAGCCGATCCAGAGCATGAGCGCGGACGGAAGGATGAGAAGATTTGGGCACGTAAACATTATGACCCCATCAAAGCCTTTGAGGCAAAGTACACCGCTGACGGCACATTCACTCCCGAAGAACTGAAGGCAGCGAAGAAAGATGAACAGAAAATTGTTAACGATGCCGCCGCTTTTGCTGATGGCTCGCCTTTTCCAAAGGCTGACCTTGCTAAGGAGCTGGAGTATCCTACTCCCCATGGTAGTGATTACAACAGTATTGCTCCACCATCATTCGCTGAATCTGTCAATAAGAAGACAATTTCCTCCGAGCAATTGAAGAACATCAATTCTCACATCGATGCACTGAGGAAGAAGGCAGAGGATGGACTCATTACAATTGCTGAGGCCGTCAATCTAGCCATTCATGAAGAGATGCTTCGGGATCCAACAACAACCTTACAAGCTGAGGATTTGCAAGCTGGATCGTCATATGGCATACCCGGGTTAACACAGCAGACTTACGGATCAATGCGAGCATCTGATGAGATTATTGATGAAGGTCATTTTATTGGCAAAACAATCGGAGAAGCAATGAATGGATATCGCCCGATAGTGGAGCTGATGAACGCAAACTTTGGTATCTATGGAATGGCGGAGATTGCCTCCTGCGGAAACACGTACTTGCAGAGTGGTGGACAGTTTAAGCTGCCAATCACGATACTTGGTGCTGGAGGAACAGCTCCAGATCAAGCTCTCGGTGCTGAGCACAGTCAGCCTTTACATGCCTACATCATGGGCGTGCCAGGCTTAAAGATTGCTACTGCTTCGAGTCCTGCGGCAGCTTATGGTATCACAAAGTCCAGTGAGTTGCACTGATATGTTTCATCGTCGCTATTACCGGATTTCAATGCTAACATGTCTTCAATGCGATTATACGTACAGTGATTCGTGATGATGGACCTTGCTTCTTGATCTTTCCAGTCAAACTAATGAAAGAAATCAAGGGTACTGTCAATCTGGGGCAGTGCATGCCCCTAAAGGGAGCTTTTCTACACAAGGCAAGTGACGAAAGCGTCAAATCAGGTAATGCTGTTACAGTCTTGACATATCTTCACGGCGTGAAAGAATCAATCGATTCAATTGAGCAATTGCAAAAAAAGGGCATGGATATTGATCTGATTGAGCTTCGCACATTGAAACCACTCGATATGGACACGATTCGTGAGAGCTTACAACGCACGAACAAGGTCTGTATCTTGGATGAATCTACCCAAAGTGGCGGAGTAGGAGCAACCATTAGCTCTAGAGTGTGCGAGGAGATGTTTGACCTGTTGGATGCGCCAGTGATCAGGCTTGCGATGGAAAATACTCCCGTTCCTTACGCGTCGCCAATTGAGAGGGTCGTTGTGAAACGTAGCGCTGATTTGATTGAGGGTGTGACGAAGCTCTGTGCAAACGAAGTTTGATGATTGGACATCTTGTTTCTCTATGCCGACGAAAAGAAGTCATTGAAAAGTTAGTCTTCTTTAACTTGTCTTTTCCTTTAGCTCAGTCTTTTGCTTCTCAAATCGTTTCACCAAAATCATCTCCAAAAATGAAAGAATCAGTCCCTCCAACCATAATGCCACCTTTGCCGAAAATGTTGCTGCAACATTGAAAAAATCCATTTGTTCATTTGCTACCGAGTTCAATATTTTGCTGCAATCTAAAGCTCATATGAATAATGTACCTTCGTGGGCCAAGTACTTGGAATCATGTCAACATCGTTTATGCAGCCGAAGAGGATGCTACTGCTGTTGCTTTCTCACTTTCATCAATTGCCTTCGAAACTTGCGCCTCTTGCTCACGCTGTTGCTGCTCTTTCGTGTCAAGTCGCTTCAGAACGATGGGGAATGCCAAAGTAGATAGAATGACCGCTGCTACAATTATATAACTAATCGTGAAGCTTCCATCAGCCTGATATATAGAAAAGATTTGAAGTCCATACCCACAAAGCCCGATCAAACCTGCCACCAATGATGAAATACCATTTAAGAAGCCAAAATGCCGAAAGCCGAACCGTTCTTGTAGGTAAGAGAAGTGGTAAGAGAAGATCTGGAGCCTGACGAAGGCTTGAATCACAAACGTCAAGATTTGTAATTCAATCGTTGGAATCGCTAGAAGAACACAGGCTATGAATGCCATGCTAATCTCCATGGAGATTCGGAAGTATATCGACTTCGACTTTTGCAGGTAAGCAACAGTAGGTGCCCAAAGGAAGCCAAATCCATTGAAGAAGATTGCTACCCTTTTGAAAATGTTGTTGGCAAAGCTGTCGACATCATCATTGACCTTGGCGTCCCCCAGAGCGAATAAGACCTGGCTAATTGTTGACTGGTAGTATGTTAGGAAGAAAACGTTCCCAGAGAACCAAAAGCATTCTCCCCAGAACTGGAAGCTCATCAATATTTGGTTGAGGGGGAGAAATTTTGGATCAGTTTGGCCCTTGATCGCATGAAGCCTCCAAAAGTTGTGACGACTACGAATAAAACTATCCCGACGATTGCTTCCGCTTCCCTCCTCATCCCTCTCAGTCTCAGTTGGGGGAGGAGCAAAAGTAGGCCACCATTCGATGCGAAAGCAATTCAAGTCAAGAGTCGCATGGCTTCCAATGGCATTCCACGCTCGCCAGGGCTGATGGAAGAAGCAATTTATCGTCAAAAGTAGTGCAATACCAGCGTAAAAGGCGCAGATAGCCTGGAAGCTGACGTTGCCATACTGATTGATTAGCTGGAGGATAGGAAGGACTAAAGATCCAGCTCCAAATCCAGCTGAGATGTAGACAGATGCTTGGCCTTTTCGTGCCTTGTCTTGTTGCAAGTTTGAGGTGTGGAAACTTGTCAAGTGCATCGCTGCACCTCCCAGTGCTAATATAATCCAAGCAGGTTTAATAACTTGAGACAGACGCTCACTGTTGCGTGCTGTAGCCAATACAAGAAAGGCAGCAGATGACAACAAACCCGAAAAGGTGGATGTGACCTTTGGACCGAACTTGTCAAGGAAGAGACCTCCGAAGAGACGCGAGCCGATGCCTACCGCGAATCCTAATGATGACAGCATGGCAAATTGTTCTTGCTGGCCAGAGCAGAAAGTGCCACACGAACAGACTTCAGCAAAGACACCCTCCTGGCGAAGGATTAGAACCAAAGCAGGGAAGCCAAATACTACACCGCCTAGGAGGCAAGAGTTGATGACCGCACTCGCTATTATATAAGTCTTGTAGTTGATTCCGCAAAATTTGATTTCTTCGTCACCTTGCTGATCTTGTTGGCCCAATGAAGTGATGTTATTGTTGTTACTCTTGCTCTTGCGCTTTTGTTTAGACAACCAGTAATGTTGAAGCGCAATACCAAGGATGAAGACCCCCACCCCAAGCCAAACAGCAATGTATCGCCTAGTCAAAAACTCCACAGAACTGACGTTACTATCAAACAGTGGCTCCAGGTCAAGCTTGGAAGCGTCGAATATGTACTGCTCGAGAAGGACACCCACCAAATCATCATCTTCGAAGCTCATGACTAGGGTAGATAGATTCTTGCCGTCAAGTTCAACTGTAGGGCCGAATACAATACTAGATAATTCATAATCGTGATGCCTTCGTATCAAGTGACGCTTTTGTGGAATTGGAACGTCACAGTCCGCCAATGATGCGCAGTGATCCACTGTTGCATTCTCGTCATATCTCACATAAAAGACATCAGACAAATATTCGTTTCTACCAAAGCCTTCAAAGAACTCTGTGTCCGAAACCAGTAGCTCTGTGGGGGATATGGCCAACGCAGCAAAAACGCCTTTCACATGATGGGCCCCCTTTTGAAACACTTCTATTTCCTTCCTACTTGTTTCATATCTGAACGAATGCGAGTATTGCACCTCAGTAGGGCAGGAAGAGCCATCATCGATTATGTCCCAAAACAAGATCCTCGTTTGACTTCCTTGAAATATTGTTGGCTCAGGTCCATCTTGATAGAGAGCAAACTGAGGTATCATTATCAATTGAGATGGAGTTGATGTGAGGTTTGAAGACTCCAAGTAGCTCAGCACATGTAACCCCTTTTGCACACGATTACCGTAACATTTCATTGGATCATAATGGTATTTACCATCCCACAACATGAAGCTTGGCAATCCAATCTCTTCAATTAGCGCTCCATTTGACGTGACACGAATAAATCTAGAATTTCTGAAGGATGCAGGCGAAAATGTGTTCCAATCTGGATTACCAAAATTCTTGGAGAAATAAGAATTAGTGAGTTGTGTGTTCGAATTGGCTTCGCTTACTACCCAATATTCCGCCGCCGCCGGATAAGCCGCATCTCCATCGCTTTCGCCGCATGGCACCTTGACCATTCCTTCAGCCTTGAGCCCATCACTAGGTTCGATATCAGCCCTATTCAAAACGTTTACTGTACCTCTGGGCGAAGTATTGTTATTGTATCGCTCCCAGGTCACTTCGAATTCGAAAATCTTGGGAGCTTCCACTGCTACAGCAACACGTCCAGCCTTCAAGGCACCAGGATTACCTTCTGTGATACCCGACCACCGTTTGGTCTTTGCATCGAAACTAATGCCACTTATGCTGTAGAAATCATACTCGTTTGGAGTTTCCATCAAAGCTGTTGCGTAGAGCTGTAGTGATTGAGCTGCTGAGCTGTCAGCTGCTGCGTATGTTGATTTTGTGTTGTCGTCGGCACCTTCAACTTCAACCAACGTGTGTGTGGCAGCAAGTAGAAGACGAAGTCTAACGAGTAGCAGCAACTGCATCATCAACGATATTACTATTTTTCAATAAAATAACGGGCAACAGCTCTAGCCTTAGTACAATACCTCTGATACACAGAGAGAACAACAAAGTGTGTTTACTTGCGTGTGTTTGGCAAAAATAAATTTTGACACTTTTACCGCGGAACAACGCGAACCGGTTCTCTCTAGATATCTAAGTATTTACGATTTAGAATGTATTTTCTCATGAATTAGGTTTGTTGCCGAAGATTAACATAGAACCGGGACTCAAATGAGATCCACCATTCATTTCGCTATATATGTGTGTGAACTGTACCGGGCCTCCTTCTCTACGTGCTCGCTCGGTTGTCAATCTTTGCTCAATCAATTGCCGATGCTGGCAAGTTCTGACAGTCTGTAAAATAGTTGTGTGAGAATTGACAATGAAGAAAGAACTCGAAGGCACACACAAGTTAAGTACATTGATTTGTAATTGGTGCATGATGTAGTTTTCTTGTATTCCTCTTAGTTCTACGCTCTGTGGATGGCCCCCCCTCGGGCGTGGTCGGTGGTCGGTGGTCGCCCATCACGCCACGTCAAAGAAATCCAATGCAGTCGGTAAGGAGCCCCCTCCCGGCCGGACAAGGCTGCGCTGGAGAATTTTGAATTTTGACCATTGCTGTGCGCAGCGGTGCTTTCATTAGGCAGCAAATAACTGCCAATGGCCTGCTTTATGCACACAGAGCAGGCAGAAACAACTTACATCATTGTTCATCCAACATCAAGCACCATGGTTATTACAGACAATCATCGTCAAGTCTCGACAGTATCTCTTGAAGGATTGGTCAAGACGAACATAGTGGTCGAACAAGATGAGTGCACGCTCGATAATGTGTCTGTAACGAACTGGGCCGAGACTGTCAAGGCTGACGTCGCTCAATTCAGGTTTCCAAACTCAACCGATGAAGTTGTGGAGCTTGTCAAGTCAAACGATAAGATCCGCTGTGCAGGTGCATTGCACAGTTGCGCACCACTAATTGCATCAGAGGGCATCATTATGTCCTTGACCAACCTCGACGAAATCACCTGCATCGATCCGAAGTCAAGGATGGTCCGCTGCCAGGCAGGCGTCCGGATCCATGACCTCTGTGACGCCCTGGAGCCCTATGGCTTGGCGATCGGCACGCTTGGTACCATTGATTGGCAGACCATCTCTGGCGCCGTCATGACTGGAACCCACGGTGGAGCACTGACCATTCCTAGTCTACATGATTTTGTCAGGTCATACACTCTCGTCAAGCCTGACGGTAGCATCACCGAGATCTCCAAAGAAACGGACCCTACTCTCTTTGCTGCCATGGCCCCTAGTATGGGAGTCTTTGGAGCTGTTATCGAGGTTGAGATCGAGGTTGTACCACTCCAGATATTGGAGGCACGTATGACTGTTGTCTCCTACGATGAAATGATCGAGTGTTTTGAGGATGTGATGAAATCAAACAAGTACGCTAGAATTGTGGTATACGCAAGTATTAACAAAGCAACCATATGGACAGCCAATCCTGTAGAAAGTCGCGAAGCAGCTGTAGGAAGGGGGGCGACAGATAACTACAGCTACATCAACTTCCGTGAGAAAGAGGAGAAGGCCATGCTTGAGCAGTACCTTATTCACTGCAAGAACAACGCGTTAGACCAGGCTGATCAGATCTTGGAGTGCGTACTCGATTCTCAGCTCCTCCGTTTGGGACACTATTGTGGACAGTACAACCATGTGCTGTGCAAGGAAAGAAACAATGGCATCCCTCATGCCGATATTGAGTTCAACTTCGATTTCAAGAAGAATAGGGAAGTGCTCCAAACCGTTAAAGAGTACTGCGGTCACACTAGAATTCCGTACTATAACTTTGAGATCCGCACCTCGAAGCAAGATGACGCCATGCTCAGCTGTTGCCAGGGACGCGATGCCATGTGGATCGACTTCCAAGCCAAGGCTGACGTCTCCAAGGCCTTCTTCGACGATATTGAGTCCAAATTGAAGCCGATTGGCTTCAGGAAGCACTGGGCTAAGGGGATGGACAACACAGACCCTTATTATGTTGTCGAGCAATTTCCTCGTATTGCTGAGTTCGTCAATTTGATGAAGGAATTTGACCCACAAGGAAAGTTTAGGAACACTCAGGGTGAATCTTGGTTCAAAGTTATGGATGACATAGTGATGAAGTCTGAAGCTGAGGGTAAAGATGTTACGGCGTAGTTACGACATCTGTCCAGCGTCACTTGAATTGCCGTAGGTAATGTTTTATGTTTCTTTGCACAACGTTTCTTAATATTGCTGCGTATAGGATATTTATATTAGTACGCAGCAGCTCGACCGGACGCGGGACAGAGGAGGTGGGGACGGACCCTTTTTTCCGGGAACCGTTCGTTTGGCTTGATCAGTCCTATGAAGAAGATCTCGTCTATCTCTCCAGAGCCGCCCCCACCCTATTCAGCTATCTAACTTCCGCAGATGGCGATACATCTCCAGCCTTCTATTACATTGTTTCCACACCTCCCATCATGCTATTGGTAAAACTCCTCAGTCCTAATGCCACTATGCCAACTCGCTGGTCACCCGAATCTGCTGGGTTTGATTTATGTGCAGCGGAGCCTAAAGTCGTACCTGCTGGGGGGATGGCAGTTATTAAAACTGACTTGAGTGTTGCCTGTCCAGAGGGAACTTATGCCCGTATCGCTCCAAGGAGGCAAGTCCGACAATGCTCGATATTGTGTGCTATGTTATCATGCATTCATATTAATTCCTGCGTTTTGTTCTGTTGTGTATTATGTAGTGGTGTTGCTGTTAAGAGAATGATCGGCTGTGGTGCTGGAGTTGTCGATGCTGACTGTAAGCTAAAATTGAAGTACAAATTAACAGCCTCGCTTATTTCATTGTAACCCATCTCAAAATTTCATATTCATATATTTTTTAAACAGATCGAGGAAATGTAGGTGTGGTTCTCTTCAATTTCGGTCATGAGGATTTTCATGTTTACATTGGAGATCGCATTGCCCAATTAATCCTCGAAAGAATTTCAATGGTTCATGCAGTGCAGGTTGACGAATTGACAGAGACACAACGTGGTGTTGGTGGATTTGGATCGACATCTGCACCCAGCAGCAGAAGAGACAAAAGTGATTTACCTCCGTGATAGATTACGAAGAGAGAACTCTCACTGTGAAATTGTTGGATTTATTGCGTGCGTCTTTCCCCATGTCATCTATCAAAGCCATTGCAAAATATTGTTCGGGTTAAACATGTGTCGCCCTCTCTCGCGGATCAACTAACGCCAGGGGTGCATTCCGTCCAACCAACACTGCCACGGCCACGGCTCCAGCACCAAATATACATATATATAATTTATAATATCATTCGTGTTACATAGATGTGGCACATTTTGGATAGGTAAATGGCATTAATACATAGTTACTTCTAGCTTGTGCAGCTTCTCTCAGATGTCTTGCTTGTTTTGGTATTCAATCAAAGTGGCAGTCATTGCAAAATATTGTGTAGGTTAAACTATTTAGTGTTGTTGATCGCCTTCTATTCGTGTTACATAGATGTGGCACATTTTGGATAGGTAAATGGCATTAATACATAGTTACTTCTAGCTTGTGCAGCTTCTCTCAGATGTCTTGCTTGTTTTGGTATTCAATCAAAGTGGCAGTCAGTTTCGAAACTTGTGTCTTCAATTTTTTAGCTTCTCTGACAAGCTTCAATGAGGATGCTTCAGGTCTACCTTTTCGGAAGTAGCACGTGTACGAGTCTCCATTCGACCAAGTTAGGCAGCCCCATCCGTGTTCGAATCCATCGCGGAACAATCCCGTGTATTTTACATCGCTCTTGAACTCGTAAACGCCCCATCCGTGTGGAATGAAACGGTGCTTTGCCATGCCCTTTCCTTTTCCTCTGCTGTTGCGCAACTTCGTCTTACGAACAGAACCGCTGTATAGTCCACCAGAATAATGAATCTTCATTTTGAAGTTAAGTGAAATAATACCGACAGATGTTGATGACGATGCAGCCAATGATGTCTTCTTTGAGAACAAAGCAAATCGGATTTATGAGCCAAGCTCGGATCGGCCAACCCCAAATCAAAGCAAGCAGCATATTATTCAATAGTAGTCCTAAGGTAGGGTTCTCACCCTTTGTTTTGATTCTGGGGTCTGCTACCTTTTACAAGATGTACAGGGCGGAAGTGGTGTGAACTTTTTTCAAATTGAGTTTTTGGGACTCAGTACCATCAAACCTGAGTCCACGATTAACTTCAATTTCAAATCTACCTTGGACGGAATTGGTATGAACTTTTTTCAAATTGAGTTTTTGGGACTTACATCAAACCTAAGTCCATGCATCAGGGAAGTCGCTTGGCCTCTCTTTTGTGGCAACAAGTACAATACCTATTTGAAGTCCGATCACAGGTTCCAGTCAAGTGCTGTTTTGGTGTCATGGTTGCAAGAGATGTCGGATATTATACTGCTGAGGCTTATTTCATCGGCCTGATTGAGGATCCAACTTGTGTGCTATTGATATATTCAAATTTGATGCTATAAGCGTGAGACTAATATGTCAAGATCGTATACAACAACATAAACTAAAGAAAGACTACTAATCAGCATTCAGTGATGATCGAACAGCGCACTATATTAGGGAGATATAGGAGTAATTCAGAAGTCTGCGTCGAGGCTGAACACTTGATCCTCCTGGGCTACACCAACACCACTCTTAGCATACTCTCCAACGCGCCTCTCGAAGAAGTTAGTTTTCCCCTGCAGACTGATCATCTCCATCCATTCAAATGGATTGGCAGCTCCGTATTGCTTGGGGCATCCAAGGGCAGCCAACAAACGATCAGCACAGAACTCAATGTACTGGCACATGAGGTCTCCGTTCATACCAATCAGGGAAACAGGAAGGGCCTCCACCACAAACTCCTTCTCGATCTGGACAGCATTAGTTATAATCTCGTCAATACGGATAACAGGCAATTTGTTCACGAGCTTGCTGTAAAGAAGGCAGGCAAAGTCACAATGTAGACCCTCATCACGCGAGATAAGCTCATTGGAGAAACAAAGGCCAGGCATGAGACCACGCTTCTTCAACCAAAAGATGGCGCAGAAACTGCCACTGAAAAAGATACCCTCCACGGCTGCAAAGGCGATGATACGTTCGGCGAAGGAAGCGTTGTTGGAGTCGCACCACCGGAGAGCCCAGTGAGCCTTCTTTTGAACACAGGGAATGGTCTCGATGGCATTGAGAATACGAGACTTGGTCTTTTGGTCCTTAATGTATGTGTCAATTAACAACGAATAGGTTTCGCTTTGAATGTTGTGTAGATTATAATGTATGTAAACATATACCAGAAACCAGGAAACAGGTGAGTGTCAATGGTGTATGTACGAGCCAATGTAAAAGCCTACACATTTTTTTCATCTTGTTACCTATGAATATTTTCAACCGCAATTTGAAATCCGTAGAAGAAGCGTGCCTCAGGGCTTTGCACCTCAGTAGCAAAGTTACTGGAGAGGTTCTCGTTGACAATACCATCGGAGGCAGCAAAAAAGGCAAGGACGTGGGAGACGAAATGACGTTCGTTGTCGGCTAGACCTTCCCAATCTTTGAGGTCGGAGGAAAGGTCAATTTCCTCGGTAGTCCAGAAACAAGCTAGTGCCTTTTTGTACATGACCCATATCTCTAGTACGAAGACATACAGAGGGAGGTGAGGCAGAGTATGCAAGTAACATTTGGGCAAATTGCATGTCCCACCTACCTCGTTATCTTGGATGGGGAACAACACAAAGCGGCGTGGGTTGTCCCTTAGTAAAGGCTCCTCGTCTGCGACCTCGGCTATGATATCTGCACCGCCATTATCATTATCAAACGAACATTCCAAAAACGACTTCATCGCCGTGGATTTTATTGTGGTCCAGCTCTAGCAGTAAAAATATAAGTTGTATGTATCACCAAGATAGATACTCAGACCTTTGCCTGTGGGCAGAAAAAGAGATTTAGTAATTTTCTCTTTTCTCAGCTTTTATGGCTTGATTGCATCCCGCCTCTCTAGCAGTGCTAATATAGCCAGAGTCCTGCCCGAACGAGGCGGCCATTGACCGTGCCTCCATTGATACTGCCGTTTGTTTACCCAGCGCGGGGCTGATTGAGAATTCAATTTTCTCACGCCTATAATCTTCACTGCTGAGTCTTAGAGCACGCTGCCTTATCATGTTCAAATTACATCAGCTAAAATAGTTTATCCTACAACAGCACAAGTTACAACTCAGAGATGTCAGTGTCAGGTACAGTTCACTTTTCATTCACAGGGACAGGGTATAGAAAGGCGAAGTGTCAAATCCATTTCGGTCAAGATTCCTCAATTTTGCTCTACGGGCGGGAGAAGGCAGGTTCTTTCGGTGCAATAGCTTTACCCTCTTCACCGTGTCACTGGTATTGACTTGCAGCTTCGGCTTCGATACATGACTGCGCTCGTCTTTGTATCTGGGTGGCGATGGGGCACTCTGCTTTTGACTTAGCTCGTCAACAGTGATACCGGTATCGGTGAAATGGAATCCCTTCTCGCGATACTGCTTTTGATTGAGCTCATCAACAGTGATATCGGTGAAATGGAATCCTCTCTTGTTGTACTTTACTACACGCTGCGAAATCTTGACTAGCATATTGTGAAGGATAATGCAGTATTTCACACTAAGTTCTGGCTCATCAATGGACATCGGTGAGAAGATCCCATCTTGATTTGGGAGGTCGCCACCACATTCCCTTACATCGCTGAAAACAAGCTCCGCGAACTTAACTTTCTCTTCATTCGGGTTGAAGAATGAAATCTGTTCCAGTTCATGGAGGGAGAAAGCATTCAGATACATACGCATGTATCTATTCAAAAGCAACGTCCAATTTGGACATCTCAGCATTGCTTCTTTTCTGAGGATTCGATGCAAGTTTGGAACGCAGAAATCGATCCCATTGAAGTGCGACATACAAGGCATTATATCAAATTTGTGAAGAGTATCTTTGACTGTCGCCGAGGAGGTTACAACAAGATCGATTTGTTTTCTGAGGCGATGGTTCCCTGGAGCAAATGAGAAGTCCAATGGCATGACATATGGACTTCTTGCATTGACGACGAAATCGTGCCTTGAGGCAATGAAACCTCTCCTCACAGCATCTCTGACGGGCATCCTTCTGATGTGTGTGTGAGCCGGCGGGAGTGAATATGACTCCACATGATGAATCTTGTGGTCCATAAACGTGTAATCAGAAGTTGATATGCCAGTGAAAACAAAGCCAAGTGAATCTAGATGACGTCTCGTATACGGAAGGGCCATGACGGTTTCTGCGGTTCCCAGCCAAACAAGCACTCTAAAGCTATCTGCATCGCACCCTGAAACTCTAGAGAACAGGCTCCAGGATATTTTCGTCGGATTCTTCGCCGTAACGTCAGATCAGCTAAGCATTCTGCATCGGACGAGTCCAGTGGAGGCATTGACGTCTATGTTGGAGACACGCCCAAAGGAAAAAGAGAAAGATGAGTGTTTACCCTAATAACATCAATCTGCCACTACAAGTTACATTACAAAGCAGAGGACTTACTCCTTCGCCATTGGCATCCGCATATGGGTATAGTCGCACTCTGAAGCTACACTCATCGTCAATCGTTATTGTTACAAAGAGAGAGTGCATCCCGAAGAAGTCCTGAAGGGCAAAGCACTTCCGCCGAGCGCTCTTTGCAGCTTCTTCATTCATGCCCAAATGGCGGCAAGATGCGCTCACAGCCTTGAGAAACTTGCTGGCTGTACTAGTACTTTTCTTGTTGGCATGCTCCTCGTTGATTGCTTCTTCAATTTCCTCGATGGTCATTTTGCCGATTTCATCACCAACTGCTTCACCATGCTCGTTAACCAGTGGCCTACATTTCATCACGGCGCTCTTAAACGATAATATCCGCCCAAGTAAAAAGTTTGCGACAAGCACGAATTCACTTTCCATGAACTGAGGCAGGGACAACTTTAGATAATGCCGAATTATTTCCTCATCAGAAATCTTATTCCGGCGTTCTAGAGTTGGCCCTCCACTTCCAAATGGGAATACAGTAGGAAACACACTCTCCAACTTCATTACATCCAAATGACTGGCATAATTGCCCCCGTGTATAGCAAGCGTTGGCGCCGAGTGATCTTTCAGAATGGCCATCACAAGTTCCCTACTCGTTTTGTACACACTTGTGTCTGTTGTTGGTTCCCCTCCACCAGAAAAGTAAAATGTAGCACCTTCTTCCTTATTCTCTTTTGCGGGGTCCCCAGGTATATCCGTGTTTGAATCGGAATCAGGGTCTTCTACCAACTCAATATTTACAGCTGAACTTTCATCCTCTATTACCAAATCCCTGAATGCGGGGTGGTGTTCCTTGAACCAGTGAAGCAAGCCAAAATAAAGCCTTGTGTCCAGCTCTGCCTTCTTTCGAACAATGTCTTTTTGGGTTGGTGTCATCCTCCCATTCAAAACCACATAAATATTTGACGCAACACCTGATTGGTGTAGACAATTTAATGCACCTGCAACCTTCGCCTGATCTGTCTCAAAGAACTGAAAATTTCCGATCAGGCTCTGATGCCTGCCTCCTCGGTAAGAGAATATATAAGCGTAAGGACGAGTGGGAGAAATGGCAGCAGCCATAACACTCGTCACTAAGCTCACCGTCTGATTAGGAATGGGCTTTCCGTGCTCGTCGTGGACTTCTTTTGTCGTCTTCAAGCTTTTCATCTCTCCATCTTGTTCAAACGCGATGGTTGTAGGTATGGTTCCGATCAAGAAGCCATTGGCAATCGAGTGTTTTGGAGGGGATTCGCTCTTGGTCCTTAGGGAGGCTTTACAGCTTGAACAGATCATGAATTCACTAGCATCATCTTTACCGAAGCGCCTCGAGAGGAGCATGCCTTCCATACCACTAATTTCGTACTGTTGTTTGAGCTCTTGGTCAATTTCCTGTCCTCCATGATAATATTCTTGGTACGCCTCTACTCCAAGTCGGTCTTTGTGCTCTAGAAGTTCTTCCTTCGTGATCCAACACAGCTCCTCCGTTCCAATAATGAATTCATCACACACACTGCACCCAATGGCTCGGTGGCAGCCATCGCAATTGCAGCTGTCACCATTTTTTGTATTTGTACGTAACAGCAGCTCTCGTGCCTTGTTTGCACCATCCAAGTTCACTTCGATGTAAGGCACTTCACCATTGATGAAGATGTCGTCATCCTCGCAATAGGCATAATGTTCGACCTTGTTGGCTTCGGTTGCTTCGTTCCTCCTCTTTCGCCTTTCATTATCGTCCTGCTGCCGCCGTTTCTTCTGCTGGGGAGTCTCGTTTTTCCGTTCCTCACGTTTTCGCGAGGCATCTGCGTGGAGTTGAGCTGCGCGTCGCTGGGGTGTCCCTGCTCTCCGCCGCTTTTTCGTATCAGCTGCCCTGTTGCTCCTCAGCTCATCGTCACACGCCCTTATTAGATTCCGCCGTCTATTCTCTTGTTGCCTTGCGGATTCGTCAGGAGGAGGCGGTATGTATGTGACATCATTCTCACAACAGAGCTTCTTCAGCTTCTCTTCAGCTTTAATTCGACTTCGATTTTTTTTAATCCTAGCGTTTCGATTTTTTCGTATCCTCCCACACTCCTCTACCATGCTCTTCCGTCTCACAGCCTGCTGCTGCTCCGATTCATGCTTCGGGGGTGTTAAATATGCTACACCACACGACGTGCATTGCCTCTCCAATTCACTCTCCTTCCCAGTCCATTTGCGAGTGCGATGAGGGTCATATACTACACGAGAAGCAGCTGCTGCGGCGCCTAATCCAACAACAGCAACTGCGGCGGGTGCTTGAAAGGAACTCCCTACTGACTTACTATTCGGCGCAGTGACGAGCGTAGGGAGACTCAGGATGATTAACATTTGAAGAAGCCTCGATGACATCATGCCACGTGAATTCTTCAGGCAAACTCCTCTTGATGATGGGAGCGGCAATGAGTGTTTATGTTTTGCACCATCATAACAATCATCAGTGCAGATGTCCTTGAGGTGTGCTTGTGCTTGTTTCAAAGAAGGAAATTGCCAATATAAACACCAACCAGCAGAAATAGCACCAGCAATGATGGCACCTATTCTCGACGCAACAACATCTTTGAAAGTTGCTGCAAGAACATTCAGCACCGACAATTCGCCGCAAGGTACAGATCGATCATTTGGCTCTGCGACATAGAGGGGATGGCCCAAAAGGATCAATAAACAAAGAATCCTTTTCCAGGGGGTATTGGATGGATTCCTTGATCGAGTTCTATGATTTCTGCTGCGGCTGCTTTCCGTTTCTGATCTCACATCGCACATGACTTGTTGTATGGCGAAAGAGATAGAGATAGTTCTCGCGAGGAGGAGGAATAGGCGCCATTGCAATTGCATACGCCTGAACTGCATGATCTTCTTGCGCCAGAAACAGCGGGAATAATATCCTGTGCAGGCGAGAGTGTACTGCGTCCAGAAAACAGATATCGCAACACTATACCTCGCGAGGATGATGGCATTCGCCACATAACCAACTGCAGCAGCCCTTAGAGAGCAACCGACCAATTCAAGGAAATCGGCGATGGAGTAGCTGTTCTGATTGGATCGCAAAGCATTGTTCTTGGAGAAAGTTAGTGCCATGTCCCTCCACTTGTTTCTTTTCAGTCCAGGCCAGCGCTTTTTGATGCGCTTTGGTGGGCGCTGGGTAGCTCTTTTGGGGAGCATTGTTGTTATATGGAGTGAAACTGCCGCAGCCACAATTTCGTAAAGCAGTCTTTTGAATACCACCAAGGATGAGTTGCTTCTGATATCTCTTTTCTTGGCATCAATCTTGTAACTCGTCTCTGTCCTAGGGCAAACAGGAAGACGAACATCAGCAGACAAGGGTTCATTGCGGAACCCTGAATCGATGACAGCGCACATCGTGTCAGAAGGTATTATAGTAGCCACATTTGTGTGTGTGTTTGATGTCTCTACGTTGACGCGAATGCGATTTTCATTGGCATTGGAATCAAACGGAGATGGACACACACAACAGAGTATTGCTAGTAACAAAAGATTAAGTCTTGTCATAATAGTAATAGTACTATGCTGAACCTGAAATAGCAATCACGAGGAGAGAATGTTTCAAATGATTTTATGGACACACTTGCATCCAGATTTGAGAGGATGAGCCTAATATCACTTAGATTCGTGTGGTCACCACGTATCAGCTAAAGTTGAATTGGGGGGCCTCTGAGATATTGACACTTGGGCTGGGGTTGCACGATTTGGAATTGAAGTTATTGTGGACTTAGGTTTGACTTAAAGTCCTAAAAACTCAATTTGAAAAAAGTTGATGTACCACTTGTAAAAAGGTAGCAGAACCCAGAATCAAAACAAAAACAAAGGGTGAGAACCCTACCTCGTACTTAAGTAGGCTTCTCATTTCGTCCGAGATAAGCTGAATTGGGGGGGGTAAAGGGGGGGGTGGAACCCCCCCCTTCCGGTGCCCTTTCCTCCTTCTTCCTAACGTACTTATGTAGCTAACTCGTAACTCGAGCCTGGTTTGTACGCATATTTTTTAAGCGAGGTAGGGTTCTCACATTTTGTCCGAGATAAGCTGAATTGGGGGGGGGTAAAGGGGGGGTGGAACCCCCCCTTCCTGTGCCCTTTCCTCCTTCTTCCTACATAACGTATGTAGCTAACTCGTAACTCGAGCCTGGTTTGTACGCATATTTTTTTAAGTTGCTTGTTTGTACTCTATTTTTTAAGCTGCTTATTTCTAATTCATGGACGTAGGAATTAGTAGTCGATTTTAAAAAAGCGCAACTCTTCCGCCCACGGACAGATTCTGTTTTTCCGAGTAGCTCTAGCCATACTAAGTAAGTATAACTTACCTACATGTACGCTAACGCTTTACATGGTTAGTAGAGTTAGTCTTTACTTTTTAGCTCTCCCTTAGTATGTCCGGTCGAATAGCATAACAGAATAATTCACATACTGCTATTGTAATCTGGTTGGAAGATTAAGAATGGTACCTTATATTTACAAATTCTATATGTTTAATTTAATCATGATTTAACTATCACAGCACTGATAATTATCAACCAGCTTAAGTACGATACAACAACATGCAAAACAATTCAGCAAGATTTCTACTTCTTGTACTCGGGAGCAAGACAAGGATGGTTAGGGATACAAGCAGCGATGCGTTTCTTCTTGAGGGCCTCTTCTTCGGCGACTATTTCCATCATCGCCTGAACCCTCTCCTTGGGTACTCCCATAATCTCGGCAATGCAAAAGATCGTCTCCGTTTCTTTCTCATCAAGACCGTCCTGAGTGGTTCGCAAAACAGTGCACAAGCGCAATGGGATGAGGAGATGATGATACAATGGCTTCACAATACCAGAAATGATTATGAGGAATTTCCTTACCTTTGAAGCTGCTTTGATAGATTCGAATAGAATGGATCCAGAAGCAAAACGAAGAGTGCCGATTGACATTGCCTTCTTGGCGTCGGCTGCCATCTCCTCAATCGTCTTCCTCTCGGCAGCATCAGCCAAGCCATCAATCTTGGCGACAGCCTCAGCAGTATAACCCTTCAGTGATGCCATAGCAAATATGTGGTCGCGTTCAACCTTGGATGCAATACCATCTCCGCCAGCGGCGTTGCAAAGGGCGGTGAGGAAGCCAGTCTCCTGTTCAACCCGGCCGGCACTGTGAGGAGATGTCGATGGGGATTCAGTCATGCCCCAGTAGTCGCTGTAGTAATAATCAGCGGGGGTTCGAGTTGTTTTCGTCATGGTCATGCCTAAAATCTAAACAAGATATTAAACAGTACTTTTGAATCCAAATGAAGGCAGTGGTGTGAGTGGTTTGGCTGGAATCAGCTTGATGGCAACTTTTGAGAAGTTAGGCCTCCGGGAACCGGGATAAGTGAGAAGGGAGTTTTTGATTCTCTTGTAAATAAGTGATTAGTTTAGGATGGTATTCAGGAGCTGTTACTGGGCAAGCTGGATCTGAACTTGCCCATTTTAGGTAATAAGAGGAGTGCAGTCTAGGTATCTCTAGTTCAGTGGCAAGTCCGCACTCCTCTTGTCACCTGTGCAAAGGGAGTTTTTGATTGCTATGTTGTACAATATGCAGCTTCTCGAGAATCTAATTCTTAACTCGACTCACTCCCTTCTCATTCCTCATCACTCACACCTATACTTATTTCTCACACGCATTGCTGCTGAATTGAATTTCTGGTTTCTGTTTGGTGTTGCTTCTGCTTTCCTTCTTCCAACGAAGGAGCAACGGCTGTCATAGACTCCAGAAAGCCGTCAGAGGAATTATGCCGTGGCAGCAGATATGCGGGGGAAGTTGTGGAAATCATTTCTCTATTCTATGTTGGAACAACTTTTCTTCACAAGGGTATTGGTATTGTGGTAAGGGCTACGGCTGCGCGTTTCAGTTTCATGGGCATTTCCGAGGACCTGCTCTCGTCAGAAAACATTTCGCAACGACCGACTTTATCGATCGAGCAAATTGCAGATTATACTCGTGTAGATATCTAATCTGATTAACTTTGTATTCATTTGTTCATCGTTGGCGCAAGCGCAAGTAACCAACTTTTTTGTATGGGTATGGGTATGGGAGACTAATCGGATTTTCTCCTGGGACTTCGGATAAAGTTGATACACGCCCATTCTAATATCATTAGTTACAGTACCAATGGAAAACTGATCGTGGCAACCCTTGCGAAGTGAATGGCTAGATTATGGAGACAAGACTAGAACTTCATTTAGAGCTTAGAGCCGATACAGAAAGTAACGGATACTACAGAAAATAAGTACCTAATGAGGAACTGTGAAAAACTGAAAGTCAATATTCTATTAAATTCAATCACTCACCAACAGAACAAGAATACGCAGCCTTTATGAAGCATACGTCGACAAGAGAAGATACAAGAAAAGAATATTTGTATAAGTTTCTTAGGTTGTAGCGCAGTTGATACATGTGCAAATTCCTTGAGCAGTGCTACTGTACTTCTTTCCTATCGTCGCTTGAAAAGGGTTGTTGTCAAGAAACGAAGTGCTGATTTCTTGATTGAGGTTATGGCGAAACTGTGTGCAAACAAAGTTTGACATCTTGTTTCTGTACGCCAACAAATAGGTATTGAAAACAATGCGATAGAAAAGTTAGTCTTCTTTAACTTGTCTTTTCCTTTAGCTCATTCTTTTGCTTCTCAAATCGTTTCACCAACATCTTCTCCAAAAATGAAGGCACCAGTACCTTCAACCATAATGCCACCTGTGCCGAAAACGTTGCTGCAACAATGAAATCCATTTGTTCATTTGCTACCGAGTTCAATATTGTTGCTGCCACTTCTGCTGGATCTTTTCCATTGGCAGTTGTCACATCTGTTTGGCCGTAGTTCTTACCATCTCCCATGATAGCACTTTGACTAAGATTGGTGCGGATATATCCCGGGCTGACGATATGTACATGAACATTACTGCTGGTTAGCTCCGATCGCAAGGCTTCGCAATAACCCTGCACTGCAAATTTTGATGCCGCATAGCTGGTTCGATATGGTGTACCCAATTTCCCTTGGATGGAGCTAATCCAAATAACCCTCCCCGCCGACTGATCCACCATACTTGGGACTATCGCCTTTGCTAACTGCGCTCCCGAAAAGAAATTTACTTGCATCACTTTTTCATCAATGGAAATATCTGTATCTAAGAATGAAGACCTTGACGAAATCCCACCATTGTTGATGAGTATATCAATTGCCTTCGTAGCGTGTAATTGTTTTGCAATTGAGAGCGATTTTGTGGATAGGTTGTCAACTGATGCTTTGTCGGATAGATCGCATGGAACAATTTCAATCTTTAGTGATGATGAAGATGATGCAATTTCAGCGCATTCCTTTTTGACTTCTTGTAACGCAACTTCATCCCTCCCGCTGAGGATGAGAAGTGATGCATTGCACTCCGCCAACTTATGTGCCAACGATCGTCCAAGACCACGCGAGGCTCCTGTTAACAAGATGGATTTGTCCTGGAATTGAAGTCTGGTGTCTTCTGGTATACCGCTGCTGCTGCTGCTGCTGACTGCTCCCATGATTAAATTTGATTTGTACTTTGGTTGTGTGACGAGCCGACAACTTTGTTGCAAAAGAATGCTCTGAGCACATGAAAATGATGTGGTAGGCTGAAAAGATAAAGCCAGAGGCGATAACGTTCCAAGTAGGAGGAGCACAGTGATCGATATTAGCAATGACGACATGGCGAAAGCACCGATAATAGCAGCGGCAACACCACTAATACACTCCTCTGATAGAGATGTTATCTTTCTAATGAAACGTTAGAGCGAGGTTTAGGGATATAGCTGTCTCATCTCCTCGACTCCGTCAAATTGATTCCTACGTATATGTCATACAAGATAGATAACGGCACTCCCTTTCCGCCGAAATTAGAAAAATAAAATATTTCACAAAAAATCCCGCCTCTTTTGCTCCATGCACGATTTCGCAGCAAAAACATCATCACACATCATGAGGAAGTGAACCAAAACACCATGTTGATGGCATAGCGGTAAAAATCGTATCTCCTGAAGTACACAGATTTGCATTTCGTGCTATATAACTGTATGCAGCTGAAACTATGAGGAAACTTACTGGCTAGGCCACGTAATGCACTTTTTGGTACCCCATCTAAGCGTCACATGAGAAAAAGTCAACCAGAAGAAGCCGAATCTCCCGATGTGTCGTCCGATACTACGCCTGTAACACCTCGGAGATCGTCCTCTCTCCGCCAATTATCACCGCTACTTCTACATATAGACATCTAGTGTCGGTGTGGTTCATTGTTAGTGACTTCATATGGCCATAGCACTCCGTCGGGCACCAACATTGCTGCTACACATCACATCATCAATTACAAACAAATGTCACCCATTTCGTTGTTCTATTCCGACCTCTAATCATGACGAGACAACTAAACACGACAAATGAGCTCTCAATAATATGTAAGGATCGCTTTGTACCGTGAAGTTGACAATTGAGATCGATTTCACTGCCTACACCACCATCGGCAAACTCAGCCTTGGTATCACCATCGCCCAACACATGGCCATTCCTCGAACAAATTCCAATGGATTCGTTATTCAAATCAACATTACCATCTGACAACAATGACACAACAACTATTGTATTTGATTGAAGAGATAAGGTCGTAGTTGGGTGACTTAAAGCTCGATTAGGGTGGAATAGGTGCACATTTTGTCTCCGAAGAAGGCTATTGTTACGGCGCTACATTGCTCTGAATTGATCGGAGTGGAATCTTCAACGACTTGTTAAGGCCCTTTGGTTTCAATGAAGTAATGTTCGACGGATAGAGCTGCATATGATCACTACTGACATCATTGGAATGCACAAAGTGATTCTCTTGTAGTAGATGGATGTGCATACAGAAGTGTTTGTGTTGAATGACAAGGATCTGTGGGCCTCATAAATTATTATTACCGCATTAAAAAGATGCAAACATTCTTTTCATAACTCTACAAGCGTTATTTTAGCAGTGTTTGGTGTCGTTAGTGCCGAAATATTTGTTATAACACCATCGTTCATTGCTCATGAGAGTTGAGGATACACATTCATGTGCACAAATTGGCTTTTATTTTACATCATTTGTAAAAATTAGTACATATAAAGTTGCTACATGCAATCATATGTGTCTATATAAACGTCTAGAGCATTGTATCTTTTATAAAACGGCACCACGCTCAGTACAGTACGCTACTCGGGCGGAAATCCCATGGTGGTGATGGGCTCGATGATCGTTGGCGCCACTTTGGTACCGCTTCTTGGACGATTCCTACGTAGACAAAAAAATCCACGTCATGGAGTCAAGGAGATGAGACAGCTATAGTTATGAGACGGCTGGCTGTAAATGGCGTCAGTAAAAGGGGGGTGCGTAACCACACGTCCAGACGACTTAAACTGGACTTGTGGTGAGCAGTCACAAAGAGGTATGTATGTAAAAGTTAGACAACCTCAACGCTCCTTCTCGAAGTATGAACCGCCGTCAAGCTGTCGTACTTCGCTCCTTCTAACTGCCATATCACTTGCTCCGTATTACGGACCCTGAATTTTACTTCGTCGAGATAACATGCCTACCTCACAACATCAATGCTTCTGGCGAGGCTCGAACTGGGGACCAGAGCGAAGCGTACTTGGGCTCATAACCTGTAAATGGCGTCAGTAAAAGGGGGGTGCGTAACCACACGTCCAGACGACTTAAACTGGACTTGTGGTGAGCAGTCACAAAGAGGTATGTAAAGTTAGACAACCTCAACACTGGCGGCAAATTCTGCAAAACCCTGGCTAATTTCATCAGGACCTGTGTCCAAGTACAATGATTGAGAAAAGCGCACGCATAAAATGCACGATGGATGGTAGAAGTAACGACGACACAGTCTGGATACTCGCCATCCAGTCGTTGTTGTGCTGCAGAAGTGTGTAATTACTGTTTTGGTGGCTCTAACGGCCATGGACCATGGGGGTGGCGCCTCGAATGAATCATAAATTATATTACCCTATCATTGATTTCAGCTTTCTCGGTACATTAACGAACAATCTTTGGACACAAGGCAAATAATGATCTTCGCAACACTGTTGTTAAAAAACAATTTAAATGATGGCTGTGGTGCAACTTCATCTATCACTAAACTTGTCGTGCTGGCATTATATGCTATCCTGTTGACATCAAACCATTTTGTAGATGGATCATCTGTAAATGAAAACAACACCGATAGAGCCCATGAATGCGGTGACGGAGTTTGCATCAGCAGTAGTGATCAATATGTCGCCCCTATGCGACACAATCGAGCATCAGACGAATGCACATTGGTTATGGCACCAAGCGGATTAGAAAATGGTGGATGGGGGGTCTTCACGTTAACTCCACGTACCAAAGATGAAGTGCTTAACGCCCCCGGAGATGTCGTTATCCAAGTCACAGATCCGAATCCACATACGGCTGCTGGTATGAAACGCTTAATTTGGGATTATATTTGGGATGGCCAACTCATGTCTGGACATTATGAGGGTTTTCAGCGAGTCTATTCGTCTGTACCTGGTATTGGTAGTCTTGCTAATGGCCTTACAAAAGGTTACAATGCAGTTGGAAATTACCCATCCGAAGGGAATCTTGGATTGGACCGTGGTTCATCTCCTGGTGCTGGGGCATTTACTCATTATGGCAACTATACGTGGAGAGCGAGAAAGGATTTGGATGCAGGTGATGAGATATTCGTTTCGTATGGTGAGAACTGGATGGGGGAACGGTCGCTGAATGACGGCAATGTTTGGAAGAGGACTGTGTCTGACTTGCGTCAATTTGGATATTGCCTTGACAATATAATCCCTGGTACATCATTGATTGAACATGCAGGACGAGGTGCATTTGCTACTCGAGATTTGGAACAACACTCTATCATTGCGCCGGTTCCTGTCCTTTCGTTATCAAAATCGAGCCTAGAGATATTGAAGCAGCGACAAGATGGCACTGTGGAGAAGGCCACACAACTCCTGCTAAATTATTGCTATGGTCATGCGAATTCGTCCACACTTTTGTACCCCTACAGCAACGGAGTCAACATTGTGAATCACCACTCAAAGAAGGTCAATGTCAAACTACGTTGGCGAGAAGGTTCGGAACTCAACGCGCATGCTCTGAATGCAAAGTTCATGTTAGAAATGGTAGCTTTGCGTGACATTTCAAAAGGAGAAGAGATTTACCTTGACTACGGAAACGAATGGGAAGAAGCTTGGAAGACGCACGTTGATAATTGGCGACCTAACCCATCTGATGTTAAGCATTATGCTCATAAAATGAACGCAGATGCAAGATTTGCCATAATTCGAACTCTCGAGGAACAAAAGACCGATCCCTACCCTGAATCAATTTTTACATCGTGCTACTACAAGCTAAGTCCCATCGCAATCGACAAGCTGGAAATGTCGAAACAATCTGTTGGGACATTTGATTCTGGCATGATTGCTCCCAAGAACATCCGCCCATGCATTGTAATTCAACGTCATGGCATACCTTCCAGATCGGAAGCTCACAATGACATGATCTATACGGTTCATATTATGAATCGGCCTACGCTCGATGCAGCCCAACGCATTCCGAGGGGGCACCGACATTTTGTGAATGTCCCACGCAATGCAATTCTTTTCTCTGAGAAGACATACACTTCGGATCAGCATTTAAGGAATGCATTTCGCAAGGAAATTGGTCTTGGAGATGCATTTCCTGTGCAATGGATAGATCAATGAAAGCGAAGAATATACTTATCTCTGGTCAAGGTCACACTAGTTGGGCTCGCGCCTATTCTCAGCTGGCATTTTCGGCCTTCTGTCTCATTTTGTTAGAACTAAGCAAATAAGTTATTGGAAGCTATGATTACGAGTTAGGACACCTGATATCAACTTTAATCACTGCTATTAAAATTTACAATGCTTTATTGAGTATTTACCGAGTACTAATGGCAGATGTTCTCTGAAACAAAAAGAATCTTTGAAACCTACGGCCACGGGCCACGACATGGCATTGTTCGCAAATACATACATGCCATGCCATACAGCCCCATCCTATCAAACGCTTCTAAGTAAAGAACTAACACCTCGTTTCCTTCACCATGAACGCATCTAATGAAAGCCATAGCTCTACCGCCAATAGGTGGGCACCGATTTGCTATCCGTCGGCATCGATTTTCGCATCGAGTAAGTGTGAGGGCGAAGGGCGGTCTTCTCCAACAAATAGTGGGATCAGGGCTGCTGATCCGTTCTTTCCCCTGCATAGAGATGTACTCTTGGCTGCTGTGAGGGAATTACTCATTATTGACGGTAAAATTGACCCGCACACGATGAAAGTTGTTATTCCTCAGATGGCCGAAGAAGGGGAAGAGACGACATGTAATGTGAGCCAAAAAACTGACAGCAACAGCGACAAGAAGCGTGCTAGATCGGCCTCTACTGAGACAAACAAAGCTACAGGCGTCGCAGTGCCCACGTTGAGCGATGACGACGATGAAGAGAAAGAAGTGAGTGCTCCGTCTCTATCCAAGAGACAACGCTTGCAGAACTCAAGCGTTGATTCGATGGTAGAATTGCAGAAACAAATTTGCGAGAAGCCCTCAGCTAGCACTCGGCCCCATGTTGTTCCGGTTGCTGAAAAGCAGGCATTTGATTACTCTCAATTTGATTCAGCAGAAGAACTGGTTGAATATGTTGTTGACCAAGTAGCAGTGTCTCTTGGCTCGGCATCAAAGAAAGGCAGACACACCGAACCTACACAATCTTCTACTGAAGAACAAACTGTGACTTCCAAGCGCAAGGTCTCCGACGTTGATGATTTGGAAGCACAAGACGCACGTCCCTTTCCTTCTTGTGTAGTATCATTGGTTCGGTCCAACGCTATGCTATTCCAGTCTTTCGCGTCTGGAGCCCCAAATAGCTTGACTAAGCTTCAAAACTGTCTACCACAAGCTCTGCTAACCGAAAGGGAGAAGAACATTTTCCATTCGGCATTATCTTCTCAGGTGACAATGGCAGAGTTACTTCCTACAGGCACAGAAAACTTTGAGAAAACAAATGATGCAATCATTGAATTTTTGCATCGTCCACAGCTACATAGGCAGCGACAACAAGGTAATGCAAACAAGTCGTTGTTGGTGCTACCTCAACTTCTTGAGGCTTCAGTGACAGACGAAAGTTACCTCAGGGAGTCTGCCCAAGACATGATAACATCAATGATAAATTCAATCCCAGGTAATGATTTTGAGGTTCCACTCCGGGTATTCTTAGGCTACAAGAGTACCAAAACTCCTTCTAGGGAAAGACTTTTGGATATGATCTGTGGCGTCTTGTTTGATGTTAGTCACGCTATGCATGCTTGGCTTCAAACCGAAAAGGACGTTATGAGGAAGCTACAAGTGTCAAAAGAAGTAATTGACAACAAGCTCATGGATGGACATATCAAGAATGCCTTGTTTGAGCAAAATCATCGAGCAATCAAGAATATCGGTGGTTTTGACGATTCTTCTCTTCTCCCACTCGCACTTGGAGTCCATCGTTGTCGTGAGAAATCGACTAGTTGGAGCGAATACGCAGCTTCTCCTGAAGGAGGAAATGCGTTTGGCCTTCACTACGCAACAGCAGCTGATGAATCGGTGAAGGTGCAAAGGAGGCAAAATGATATTGTTGGCAAAGCTGAGTTGTTTGAGACAGGGAGGAAGAGGAGGGGGCGCCGTGGAAGGTCGATCAATGCTTCCGCGACCAATGCATAGCGAATGCATATTCAATAGATGAACTTGGAATTTTCATTAGAACAGCGCACATTCATAATCATTTTCTAGCAATAGTATGATTTCATTCATTTCTCAGTTGCTTGTTATTATTTACTCGTTTTCTATATCAAATTTCTTTAGCCTCTTCCTTAGTTCAATGATTGGTTTCCTAGCTGCGATTGAGTCAGAGAATCCTTTGTTATGGTAGTGGAGAGAAGAATAATACCGATGCTGACGCAAGAGATCCGTCCTTGTCACCATTCCGACCAATTGTCTTGTTCCTTCGGCAACAACCGGAACGTAGCCTACGTCAGTCTCGAGCAGTAATTGCTCGACTTCTGCCATAGTCATAGAAGCTTCAGCTACTTCAACTTTCTGTTTCATCCATCCTTTAACAGCACTTTCTAGCGGTCTATCTTCAGGTAATTTCCTTCCTTCTGCAACGGCCTTTTCTATTTGTCGTAATCGTTTCTCTTGCTTGTTGATTAGCCTCATTTTTGCTGCTGACACTTCCTTGTAGGATACCAACCCTATCACCTCATTATTGTCATCTACAACCGGCAATGCTCGAACATCATATCGAATGAATAGATCTTCTATTTGTTTCTCTGTCATTGTTGGTTTAGCAGATAAGACGGGGCTTTGCATGAAATCTCCCACTCTTAATTGTTGATCCAAACTCGTCTCAATCAACTCGTCAACCAAACCCTGAAGCACTGCTTCTGCCTCACTTTCGTTTTCTAATTTCGCCGTCGCAGAGGCTGCCTTGGGATGGCCACCGCCGTTGAACTGCTGAAATAGCCGGTTGAGATTGACGTTGCGGACATTTACCCCCGCCTTGACTCGGCCAATGATTGTCATCGTTGACGGTGTGCCAGGAAGCCTCCCCTCCATTTCAGCACGAATTGAATCCCATTTCCTCCGCTCTTCCATATCTGTGTAAAAGTTAACGAACTCCTCAAAGGCAATCTTTCCATCACCATCTGTGTCGATGGATGCAATCAAGCTGTTAAAATTTTCATCCGATATAACGAATGCTGCTGATTGAAGTGCTTGACGGATCTCGTCTTTCTCCAAGTAGCCCGATCTATCTGTGTCATAGAAAGCAAACGTTGCAGCTAGCCTTTGTCGTGTGAATGCTGTTTCGCCTCCTTTCCAGCTTTCAGAATTGATCATACTTGATGCAGACCCAACTTCAACACCAGGGAGTAGCTGTGGAACGTTCGATGACAACTCTGGATCTCGACCAGCAAGAGCTTTCACAGTTTTACGCTGTGCCTTCTGGAGTTTATTATTAGATTGCCCGTTTTGTTTCCCCTTTTTACCGCCCCCTCCCTTTGCACCCCTTGTCGCCTCGTAGCAAACTGCAAGGAGGAATACATCGCTACTGCTCAAGTCAAGGGCATCCTTTGTCACAGTCGCGAGGCCCGGGATAAAACCATCAGCGCTCAACAATACTGTTGCTATCGTTACACCATGAACAGTGGTGGTGTTGAAGTTGACCAACGCTTGAGTCAAAACGCCCTGCTGTTCATCACTGAGAGTTGGCTTGGCGTGTTCAGCGATGGCAGCTTGACTAGCTCCCATCTCCATGGCCCATCCCAACATACTGGCATCTTTTGGCGTTGTCGAATCGTAAACCAAGCTACCCGTGTCTGAATGAATCCCCAAAGCTAGAATAGTAGCCTCTGCCTCGGTCAAATCTACATTCTTTCTCTTCAATCGTTCAGCAATCATGGTTGATACTGAACCAACATTCTCAACGATGTAATTATTAGCCTCAGGGATATCGCTTTCGGCATCAACGTGATGATCAACAATCGTTACGCCTAATTTTGCGTGGGGTAAAAGTACATCAGCAGGGCCAAGACGATCTCTACGTTGTGCATCAACCAACCCCACTCGCTGTAGTCCTTCATTTGGATCGCCACTGTCGTTGTTATTTTTCGCTTTCTTTAGTTCGCTGTCTGAGAATCCAGGCAATGACTTCATTGATCGGATTGGAAATAGGTGCTTGTGTAGTGACAAAAACCTTTGTACGTCAGGGTGGGCTCCCCGAGGCAAGACTACATATGTTGGGAGAGGGCCATTGACAATACTATCTTCTTCGCCGTCATGGTCTTCATCGTAGAGACCCAAGCTCCATAGTTTGGCTAGCCCAATAGCACTAGCCAATGTGTCAAAATCAGCAGTAATGTGAGTACAAACAACATTGTAAGGCGCACCCTTCTTTTCATTTACACGTGGTGGCGGTTGTTCTTCCATTATGACTGGTGTATGTACAACGTGAGAGGTTTCATCGTCAACTGCGACTTTGTCGGAATCAAGCTCTACCGGTTTGGCAAGGGATAAAGGAGGAGTTGTGGCACTATCAATTGCATCTCCAATAACCGCCTCACTCTTTACGACGTCAGAGTTTGTAGGGTTACTCTCTCCCTTCAATTTGATTGGTTTCTCCTTGCCTTCGACAGCAAAAGAACCAAGGATGATATCTTTTGTTTTCGCACGGCCCCTGCGACGTTTTTGCTCCCCCTTCTCCTGCGGTTGAATACCAACACTTTGCTCAATGAAATCAACTAATTTCACAGTCTCATCGTCTTCTGTTTCATCGACAACGTCACTCTTTAACGTCTCTCCGGATGTTTTTGACTGTTCCTTGGCAAGAGAATCAAATAACTTATCAAAATATTCTTCATCTTGATTTATTTCATCATCATCTGATGATAATGATGATGGCACCGCCACCGTAACAGATGTTTCCTTTTCGCTACTCGCGGTATCTCCATCAGTGGAGCTTACAGATGCAAATATTCTACTCCGAGAACCACCCACGTGTCGTAATGATACTATAGAGGAAGTTCTCGGTCTCACAAGTCTGGAATCTATTGACGTGAAAGCAGCTGCTGTTGATATTGTCCAAGAACAGTTGCTTATTAATAGTGCAAATTGCATATATTTATCCATCCTCGGACTGCTCCACCGATGATGTGTGTGCCTATGCCGCCGCCTACATTTACTGTGCTCCATGTTCGTTACCTAATTTGGCAAAACGGGTTAGCAAACACATCAACTAGAGCACCCGGCCTCTGGTTGTCACTGAATGGAAGTGATAGCGACAACACGATGCCTTCAGCGGGGCGAGCGGGAGGAAGAGCGGCGTCAAAATGCAAGTGCGGATAAGCAGAGTGAAGAATGAAGAAGAAGTTGTGAGTTGTGAGCAGGGCTATATTATATACCCACCCGTACCCACCAAAAAAATACCTTGTGGTGATGGACAGGCAAGCGGGTGTCCGGACTCTATCCCCACTTTTCCGTCATCCCCTGGTCTGAGCGAGCTTGCTTGCTGCCGCCCTGCCATTCTCTTTTTCACAGGTAGACTTGGCCCGCACGAAATCGGATCTCGTCACACCTGTCTTTCTCCTTCTCTTTCTTCCGGCTTCTCGCATCGCTCTGGTCGTTAGGGACAGACAGAAGGGATGTTGAGAGAGAGAGAACAGCCATGGACATTGTTCATCAAGCACCAATATCGTGTAGAACAATCCTATAGCTGTTCATCTTTTTTTATTGCATCGTGTGGGTTTTTCGCATCGGTTGTCTCGCATCGGTTGTCTAGATAGTCTCCTCAAGTATCCCTTGAGTGCATGCAGAGAAGGACAGAGCGATGATGAGCAAGAACCGAGGTCCAGTCTATGACTTGATAGGTATCAGGTATTTTTTGGGTATTGGGTGTAACTATTGCGTACGTAACTGCTCGATTTCTGTATGGGTACTTACCTGATACGTACGTACCTAAGGGTAACTACCTTCTGGGTACTCCTAATCAGGTACAAAAGAGCTCGAAATACCCGTAAAATAGCGAAATTTACCCCTGAAATAGCCGAAATTCTTCAGAAAAGTACCCATTCAAGGACCTAACTCGCACCTAACGGGGTCACCTAGGTAATGGGTACGTAACCAGGTAATACGTACCCAGTCGAAAATACGGATGGGTATTACCCAATACGTAGGTACCTACGTTTTTTCGGAGTAGGTATACAGCCCTGGTTGTGAGCAGGCAGGGTTATCCACTCCGTACCCCTCGGAAAATACCTAGGTATCAGGTATTTTTAGAGGGTATTGGGTGCAAATATTGCGTACCTAATACCTGCTCGATTTCTGTATGGGTAAGTAGAAGTACTTATATCTGATACGTACTTACCTAAGGGTAACTACCTTCAGGGTACTCCTAATCAGGTACAAAAGAGATCGAAAAACCCGTAAAATAGCGAAATTTACCCCTGAAATGGCCAAAATTCTTCAAAAAAGTACCCATTCAAGGACCTAACTCGTACATACTGGGTCACCTCGAGAGGTAATGGGTACGTAACCAAGCATACGTACCCAGTGAAAATACGGATGGCTACCGCGCAAAAAAATTGCTCCCGGAGCATTTAGGTCCCGAGTTCGCTAGTAAAAAAAGTGATTAGCAAGCACTTTGGTCACGAGTTCCAACTCGAACTCACACAAAATTCCTAGCAACCATGTCGACATATCCACTCCGTAGCCTGGTAAGTTTCTTGGTATACTTGTGCACTAGAATAACCAGCTGTTATGTGATAGCACACATTATTGGCTGTCGATAGAGCCACTGGTCAACATTGTAACTGCTGTATTCGTCCTGATGTGGTAAATTAGCATGGGTCAGATGGGTTGTTCAGGCGATTTTACCTAGTGATTTTAACTAGTAAAAATGTTGAAAATCACCCTGGAACAATTGAAGATAACTCAATGAGGACTAGATATAGATGGGTCATCCAAGGAATAATTGTATTCAGATAGTGTTTAGTTTGGCATTTCCGATCGCCTTTTTTGTCGAATGTGTATTATTGGCCATACTGAAAGGGTGTGCTGACATGGTTGTGAGCTACTTTTGTGCGTGAGAGCTGAGAGCGCGCTGGAACAATTTTTTGCAGGGAGCAATTTTTTTGCGCGGTAGATGGGTATTACACAATACGTAGGTACTTCTATCTACGAATTTTCGGACTAGAGATAAGTGTTTGTAACAGGTTATGGTATGTTGCACGTGCGTCACACTTTGCTGCGATGCGTCCCATACAATCAGCTCACATAACATGTAACAGAAATTTTTAAGTACGTCTGATTCGCCCCTAGATCACATAGTGATCTCGTGCAAGCAGAAAGTAATTTGCAATGAATTATAGTTGTTTTGTCTAGAGAGGATGGATACAATAAGGTAGATTACATCTTGTAGTTCATAGCTGTAGTCAAACAACCATCGTTGATTGCACTCGTCTGCATCACAGACTAAATTATGGTGCAGATTTAGTTGAAAATCTAGTTGAAGGCCGCCCATCATGGGAGGTGTCTTCCGTTGCTTTGCTTAGTTCGTCAGTAATCTTTTGCAGCTCCTCCTTCGGGCATGCTTTTCCTCTCTTCTTGGCGACAAAACCCTTGACACTAAGGAAAGCCTCATGGGCCCTGTGTATGGGCAAGAGCATTAGAGTCATATCCCTCTGTCGCTGCAACTTCTTCGTTTCTTTTCTTGCATTCTTCATTTCTTCGTCTGAATGACCCCAGCTGAAAGAGAGCAAGTTCCTTCTGCGGTGCTTGGTGACATGTAGCTGTCTGAGGCTCCTGGCACGGTCTTGCCGCTCAATTTCGTACTGATCGAGACATTTGGGCTCCTCATACTTCTTCGAGTAAGACCAGTCCAGACTTAGAGGAGGACCTGATCGACAAGATGGGTTGTCGCCAACAGTTCGGGCGTACTCACGCACATCCACTGAGGAGAATGAGACTGAGCGGCTCATCTTTTTTCCACTGCTGGACAAGTCAAGTGAATTTGAGGCTGACCCTGCAGCTCGATCTGCAGAATCAGTTGTTAGAAGAGGCATTGGTGGGATGCTATCCATCTTGACACTATTTTCATCGACAGGACAAATGCCAATACTTTGACTTCTAGGCGAATTTAGCAAGGATGATGATTCGCAAAGATCCAAACCAACACCATACGAGCTTCCACTAATTTCAGAACGGTTAGAACTGGCAGATCCCATACTCATATTGAGGAATGAAGGCTTCTTCTTGCCCATGCTGGCGTCAATTGCCTCTGCATCCATGGTTACGCTATTCCTGGTTTTGGTCTTATAGGACTTGCTGCCATTATATGACGACGAAGACGCATCAAAATTGCCATAACTTGAAACCTTCTTCAGAATTGACTTGCTGGGGATTTTTTAAATCGAGGTATTGAGGTAGTCACCTGGTTTAGCTGGAGGTGGAAGTACCCAATGTACAACCTCCTCGTCTTCGTCGTCTTCTCTTGCCAGTATTGGAGATCTCAGTGTAGGCGACGTCGATGTGAAATCTTGCTCGACTGCTGTAGGAGGGATTCTGACAGGTGATGGTGATGAGCTGATTATTTGTCCTTTCTCTCTTTCTGTCGCGGTTACAGCGGCTGTAGATGATGGTAATGGCGACAATTGCGTTGTTGCCGCTGTTGTCACATAATTATTCGCAGCTTGTTGGTAGCCTTGGTTAAATATGTTCCCTCCGGGGAGAGGTCGCAGCGGCGCTAAAGGGGCAGAAGGCGGCGGCGGTGAGGCAGATAGTTTGTGCGGAGAATGAGTGGTTTCATCTGCCGAATCATCATCGTCATCCTTACGGAGTAGCTCGTCAAGATCCAAAGCGTCGTCTTCTGTGCACTGGACTTTCATCACAGGAGAGTCTGCTGCAAGTAAATCATCAAGCCGATCAAAGTGATCGTCTTCCGATATGACGATGCTAGGGGAGGATGGGGGAACCTTCATCTTCTCCATCTGCTTATGTTATCGTCCAAACGTTTTATGGTGAGTGGAGAGCGTCGAAAAATCTCTTTCTTGTACAAATCAATTGAATGTGTTGGTGGTATGGGGCGAAGGCGAAGACGAAGCAAACTACGAAGATTGGAGATGAGCAGATGATGATGATGCAAAGGAATGCAGGTGATGATGCAAAGGAGTGTGGCCGCATCATAATACATAAGTACCTACTCGTATTCCACGAACAGTGCATGCGGCCGAACGGCCGAACCCCATCTATCCACGCAAAAACCGATGGGAACTTCTCCCGTCAACTTCCGGCAATCTGATGAGCGCAGATTTAGAGACACATTGATCGTAAAGAATCATAAGAAGAAGTAGAGTAAACTTCAATGCGTACCACGACAGTTTGTTCATAGCTTCTAGAGTCTAGCCAGATTTTGTATTAATGTCAATTTATTCATTGAAATTGAAAGTGCCGGAAGCAAGAATCGTTTGTGGAACAAAGTTGAAGGTAACCATCGTCAACATGTGATGCTTGGTATAATCGGTACTCAATTACCCTGAGACAGGTCGTGAAACCGCGCAGTTAACTTGGTACTCAATGATATTACCAGACAGGTCGTGCGTGGGTAAAAGCAAAGAACCCTTGATAGATGTCGCCCTTGGCTTGAGACAGATCACAACGAGACAGCTTGAAGTCTGGAATATGTAACAGAAATTTTAAAGTAAGTACTTACATATCGTAATCTGATTAGCCCTCCTTTACGCCTGAATGATGGTACCATAGCAGACGCTTGACTCTCTAGACGTGCTTCTTTCAAGACTTTTGTTCACAAATACTACATGAAACTAACTTCAAATTTCACAGCATCTTATTCTGTATTGAAGACTTCCTGTAGCGTGGAATAAATAAGCAAGTTTGTTTCGAAATAGATATATCCAAGCTACTTAAAATATATATACTGTCTAGCGTCTTGCAAAGCTTTTTAATGTTCGCGTTATTGCAGTAGAGAGGGCTTGGGTTTCTTCTTCCTCGCCCGAGCAGATGAGTCTGTCCTCTTCAACGGTTCTAATGCTTCACCATTCTTCAAAGATTCATTCTCTTCTGCGATGCTTCCATATCTATGCTTCTCAACAGATCTACCAGTCTCTATATCGACAGCTTTCCTAGGACTGTTCGTAGTTTCAACGTCACGTCCTATCATGCTTCCATAACTTCCTGCAACGCTACTATCGTCAGAAGAAGATGCTAGACGAGGTCCAAATCTCAGGAGTACTAGATTCAACGCGACTGCAAATGAGGCGATGAAGTATAATCCTCCACCACAGGCCAGTCCAACAGCAGAACTCAACCATGTAGTACCAGCAGTAGTTATTCCTTGAACAAGATGATGACGTTCACCTGTGATGGGATCGACTTCCGAAGATTTCACTATGAGACCCGCGCCAAGGAAGCCGACTCCAGAAGGTATTGCAGCGGATACACGAGATGCATCCCAATCCTACAAAGTGAAAATTTGATTTCAAGACAAGTTTGAAGTTAGTAGTTGCATTCATTTTCAATTCCGTCCTGACGCATAGTACTCACCATAGGACCTGAGACAAAAGCGAAAGTAGAATTGATTGTGAACAGTGCGCTACCAAGGCTGACCACTAGATATCCAACAGAACGCAAAATAATTGACATGAGTATTAGGTAGGCAATTTAAAATTGTTGTGTTACATGAGTGAAAGTAATAAGTATGGAATACACTTTCGACGACTTACATGACATAGTTCGTATACCAGCAGGTCGATCACTCGATCTTCTCTCATATCCAATTAGTGCACCAAGGAAAACTGCCATCAACAAGTGACGCCCTCTCAAGCAATCCACCCTCGAGAAGTACAGCAGCTTCGCATGTTTAGTGTAGTTGCACTCTGAGTAAACGTAAAGCGAATTACCAAACTCCAACTCTGATGATTGAGATGGATCCTCTTCGCATGGAATGTCCATGTATGGTTCGATAACAACGATGACAGATGTAACCATCACAAAGCAGAGACAAACGAGGTAGAAAAGATATTTCTGGCCACTAGGCTCTGTGAAATAGGATCTGATGTATCGTTGGATGTTCCTCAATCTCATTGCTGCTGCAGGTGATAATGATCTACTTATGTCCAATAATCAAGGGCGCAGCTATGCTCTGTGGTGTCTAATAAGCAGGTACTATGTCTTCTACTTTAAAATTTCTGTTATATTATTAGCGTGGAAGACATCGAAAAGCCTAATGATGTTACTACTTCTAGAAGTACTTTGTTGACATGGTGTTGTTGTCGGTACTTGCGTTTTGGGAACCTGTTGATTTTGGATTTTGGCTGTTGTAAGTACCGTCTATACCTTAAAAAGTGTCCGTAGGACAGGACCACACTATTGCAGCCCGGACACAGTCACTCCCCCTGCAAGGATGCACGGACACATTCTAGAATCCGGACACTTTCAAGGGTTTCTTAGAGCGCAACATGTAACAACAAATACTTAAAATTATTCTACTCCATCTCTCCATCGCTATTGTCCCCATCCTCATCAATGATGCCAAATGCTGCTTCAATCGCGACAAAGTCATCTTCATTCCCATTTTCCTCGTCTAAAAGATGGTCCAGCCCCTCCTGGCCACAATACTGCTTCACCATTTTATGTACCTCATCTTCGGTCCAAAGCACAACCTGCCCTTTATCCGAAAAGGAAAGCTCCTCTTCCGGAGTGTATCCACATGCAGTCCGTGACTTTCTAACCATTTCTTCAGGAATCTTATCCCAGGCCTGAACAACCCATGTTGCCAATTGCTGTCGTGATGGAGCTTCAGGCGTCCCTTTTTCTGTGACGGGAGCAATGAGGCTGTATGCATCGTACAAGTCACGGAAGTAACCTTTGAAGACCTTGTTGATCACCTTGTCAAGAGGCTGTCCACATGGGGTTAGTCCTCCTGGTAAGATATCCACAGAAAGACAAGGAAGTGATAGGCAAAAGTCTTTCACCTCAGCTGTAGAATATGACTTGAAGTCATCCCACAGCACACCAATCTTGTTTTCGCATTCTCCTGTCTCTTTGTCATATCCACCAGCGGGCAAGATAATCTTCTTCAGGTAGAGCTTGGTAAGAGCATGGTTTGAGCAAGCCTTCGGCGCTACTGTAATGTACGCTTTGTCGCGAGGAGGGTAATGGTTGCCATGGCGATCAGGTTTTTTTGTTCCTTTGTTTTAATGACCTTCACCGTAAAGCCAAACGAATCCATCTTTAAGGAACTCCCGTCATCCTTGTGAGGTGCCTTATTGGCTGGAGTTTTTTTACTGATGCTGCCGCTGCCGGTTTCAGATGTAGTTCCGTCGCACACTTCTTCAGATCAACGGCTTCATTAAGATATTTATCATACACCATTCCGGCAGTGAGTTGGACAACCTTTTTTTCTGTCGAGAACAGCCCATCCCACTGGTCCTTTGTAATAAACTTCAGTTGCTCGACAGTCTCAACACCCATATCATCGAGGAAATCTTCGATCTCATCATTCCATGGTAGGGTGTTCGATCTAAACCAGTATTCGATGGCATCCTCCGACATGATGGTATGATGTGTGTAGTCGAATAAGAATTTGGCAAAACGGGTTAGCAAACACATCAACTAGAGCACCCGGCCTCTGGTTGTCACTGAATGGAAGTGATAGCGACAACACGATGCCTTCAGCGGGGCGAGCGGGAGGAAGAGCGGCGTCAAAATGCAAGTGCGGATAAGCAGAGTGAAGAATGAAGAAGAAGTTGTGAGTTGTGAGCAGGGCTATATTATATACCCACCCGTACCCACCAAAAAAATACCTTGTGGTGATGGACAGGCAAGCGGGTGTCCGGACTCTATCCCCACTTTTCCGTCATCCCCTGGTCTGAGCGAGCTTGCTTGCTGCCGCCCTGCCATTCTCTTTTTTTTTTAAAATAAATAAGTGATTAGTTTCTCTTTTGGTTGTTCGTGCAACCAATGCATTCATTGCATCGTGTGGGTTTTTCGCATCGGTTGTCTCGCATCGGTTGTCTAGATAGTCTCCTCAAGTATCCCTTGAGTGCATGCAGAGAAGGACAGAGCGATGATGAGCAAGAACCGAGGTCCAGTCTATGACTTGATAGGTATCAGGTATTTTTTGGGTATTGGGTGTAACTATTGCGTACGTAACTGCTCGATTTCTGTATGGGTACTTACCTGATACGTACGTACCTAAGGGTAACTACCTTCTGGGTACTCCTAATCAGGTACAAAAGAGCTCGAAATACCCGTAAAATAGCGAAATTTACCCCTGAAATAGCCGAAATTCTTCAGAAAAGTACCCATTCAAGGACCTAACTCGCACCTAACGGGGTCACCTAGGTAATGGGTACGTAACCAGGTAATACGTACCCAGTCGAAAATACGGATGGGTATTACCCAATACGTAGGTACCTACGTTTTTTCGGAGTAGGTATACAGCCCTGGTTGTGAGCAGGCAGGGTTATCCACTCCGTACCCCTCGGAAAATACCTAGGTATCAGGTATTTTTAGAGGGTATTGGGTGCAAATATTGCGTACCTAATACCTGCTCGATTTCTGTATGGGTAAGTAGAAGTACTTATATCTGATACGTACTTACCTAAGGGTAACTACCTTCAGGGTACTCCTAATCAGGTACAAAAGAGATCGAAAAACCCGTAAAATAGCGAAATTTACCCCTGAAATGGCCAAAATTCTTCAAAAAAGTACCCATTCAAGGACCTAACTCGTACATACTGGGTCACCTCGAGAGGTAATGGGTACGTAACCAAGCATACGTACCCAGTGAAAATACGGATGGCTACCGCGCAAAAAAATTGCTCCCGGAGCATTTAGGTCCCGAGTTCGCTAGTAAAAAAAGTGATTAGCAAGCACTTTGGTCACGAGTTCCAACTCGAACTTCGAACTCACACAAAATTCCTAGCAACCATGTCGACATATCCACTCCGTAGCCTGGTAAGTTTCTTGGTATACTTGTGCACTAGAATAACCAGCTGTTATGTGATAGCACACATTATTGGCTGTCGATAGAGCCACTGGTCAACATTGTAACTGCTGTATTCGTCCTGATGTGGTAAATTAGCATGGGTCAGATGGGTTGTTCAGGCGATTTTACCTAGTGATTTTAACTAGTAAAAATGTTGAAAATCACCCTGGAACAATTGAAGATAACTCAATGAGGACTAGATATAGATGGGTCATCCAAGGAATAATTGTATTCAGGTAGTGTTTAGTTTGGCATTTCCGATCGCCTTTTTTGTCGAATGTGTATTATTGGCCATACTGAAAGGGTGTGCTGACATGGTTGTGAGCTACTTTTGTGCGTGAGAGCTGAGAGCGCGCTGGAACAATTTTTTGCAGGGAGCAATTTTTTTGCGCGGTAGATGGGTATTACACAATACGTAGGTACTTCTATCTACGAATTTTCGGACTAGAGATAAGTGTTTGTAACAGGTTATGGTATGTTGCACGTGCGTCACACTTTGCTGCGATGCGTCCCATACAATCAGCTCACATAACATGTAACAGAAATTTTTAAGTACGTCTGATTCGCCCCTAGATCACATAGTGATCTCGTGCAAGCAGAAAGTAATTTGCAATGAATTATAGTTGTTTTGTCTAGAGAGGATGGATACAATAAGGTAGATTACATCTTGTAGTTCATAGCTGTAGTCAAACAACCATCGTTGATTGCACTCGTCTGCATCACAGACTAAATTATGGTGCAGATTTAGTTGAAAATCTAGTTGAAGGCCGCCCATCATGGGAGGTGTCTTCCGTTGCTTTGCTTAGTTCGTCAGTAATCTTTTGCAGCTCCTCCTTCGGGCATGCTTTTCCTCTCTTCTTGGCGACAAAACCCTTGACACTAAGGAAAGCCTCATGGGCCCTGTGTATGGGCAAGAGCATTAGAGTCATATCCCTCTGTCGCTGCAACTTCTTCGTTTCTTTTCTTGCATTCTTCATTTCTTCGTCTGAATGACCCCAGCTGAAAGAGAGCAAGTTCCTTCTGCGGTGCTTGGTGACATGTAGCTGTCTGAGGCTCCTGGCACGGTCTTGCCGCTCAATTTCGTACTGATCGAGACATTTGGGCTCCTCATACTTCTTCGAGTAAGACCAGTCCAGACTTAGAGGAGGACCTGATCGACAAGATGGGTTGTCGCCAACAGTTCGGGCGTACTCACGCACATCCACTGAGGAGAATGAGACTGAGCGGCTCATCTTTTTTCCACTGCTGGACAAGTCAAGTGAATTTGAGGCTGACCCTGCAGCTCGATCTGCAGAATCAGTTGTTAGAAGAGGCATTGGTGGGATGCTATCCATCTTGACACTATTTTCATCGACAGGACAAATGCCAATACTTTGACTTCTAGGCGAATTTAGCAAGGATGATGATTCGCAAAGATCCAAACCAACACCATACGAGCTTCCACTAATTTCAGAACGGTTAGAACTGGCAGATCCCATACTCATATTGAGGAATGAAGGCTTCTTCTTGCCCATGCTGGCGTCAATTGCCTCTGCATCCATGGTTACGCTATTCCTGGTTTTGGTCTTATAGGACTTGCTGCCATTATATGACGACGAAGACGCATCAAAATTGCCATAACTTGAAACCTTCTTCAGAATTGACTTGCTGGGGATTTTTTTGATCGAGGTATTGAGGTAGTCACCTGGTTTAGCTGGAGGTGGAAGTACCCAATGTACAACCTCCTCGTCTTCGTCGTCTTCTCTTGCCAATATTGGAGATCTCAGTGTAGGCGACGTCGATGTGAAATCTTGCTCGACTGCTGTAGGAGGGATTCTGACAGGTGATGGTGATGAGCTGATTATTTGTCCTTTCTCTCTTTCTGTCGCGGTTACAGCGGCTGTAGATGATGGTAATGGCGACAATTGCGTTGTTGCCGCTGTTGTCACGTAATTATTCGCAGCTTGTTGGTAGCCTTGGTTAAATATGTTCCCTCCGGGGAGAGGTCGCAGCGGCGCTAAAGGGGCAGAAGGCGGCGGCGGTGAGGCAGATAGTTTGTGCGGAGAATGAGTGGTTTCATCTGCCGAATCATCATCGTCATCCTTACGGAGTAGCTCGTCAAGATCCAAAGCGTCGTCTTCTGTGCACTGGACTTTCATCACAGGAGAGTCTGCTGCAAGTAAATCATCAAGCCGATCAAAGTGATCGTCTTCCGATATGACGATGCTAGGGGAGGATGGGGGAACCTTCATCTTCTCCATCTGCTTATGTTATCGTCCAAACGTTTTATGGTGAGTGGAGAGCGTCGAAAAATCTCTTTCTTGTACAAATCAATTGAATGTGTTGGTGGTATGGGGCGAAGGCGAAGACGAAGCAAACTACGAAGATTGGAGATGAGCAGATGATGATGATGCAAAGGAATGCAGGTGATGATGCAAAGGAGTGTGGCCGCATCATAATACATAAGTACCTACTCGTATTCCACGAACAGTGCATGCGGCCGAACGGCCGAACCCCATCTATCCACGCAAAAACCGATGGGAACTTCTCCCGTCAACTTCCGGCAATCTGATGAGCGCAGATTTAGAGACACATTGATCGTAAAGAATCATAAGAAGAAGTAGAGTAAACTTCAATGCGTACCACGACAGTTTGTTCATAGCTTCTAGAGTCTAGCCAGATTTTGTATTAATGTCAATTTATTCATTGAAATTGAAAGTGCCGGAAGCAAGAATCGTTTGTGGAACAAAGTTGAAGGTAACCATCGTCAACATGTGATGCTTGGTATAATCGGTACTCAATTACCCTGAGACAGGTCGTGAAACCGCGCAGTTAACTTGGTACTCAATGATATTACCAGACAGGTCGTGCGTGGGTAAAAGCAAAGAACCCTTGATAGATGTCGCCCTTGGCTTGAGACAGATCACAACGAGACAGCTTGAAGTCTGGAATATGTAACAGAAATTTTAAAGTAAGTACTTATCGTAATCTGATTAGCCCTCCTTTACGCCTGAATGATGGTACCATAGCAGACGCTTGACTCTCTAGACGTGCTTCTTTCAAGACTTTTGTTCACAAATACTACATGAAACTAACTTCAAATTTCACAGCATCTTATTCTGTATTGAAGACTTCCTGTAGCGTGGAATAAATAAGCAAGTTTGTTTCGAAATAGATATATCCAAGCTACTTAAAATATATATACTGTCTAGCGTCTTGCAAAGCTTTTTAATGTTCGCGTTATTGCAGTAGAGAGGGCTTGGGTTTCTTCTTCCTCGCCCGAGCAGATGAGTCTGTCCTCTTCAACGGTTCTAATGCTTCACCATTCTTCAAAGATTCATTCTCTTCTGCGATGCTTCCATATCTATGCTTCTCAACAGATCTACCAGTCTCTATATCGACAGCTTTCCTAGGACTGTTCGTAGTTTCAACGTCACGTCCTATCATGCTTCCTTAACTTCCTGCAACGCTACTATCGTCAGAAGAAGATGCTAGACGAGGTCCAAATCTCAGGAGTACTAGATTCAACGCGACTGCAAATGAGGCGATGAAGTATAATCCTCCACCACAAGCCAGTCCAACAGCAGAACTCAACCATGTAGTACCAGCAGTAGTTATTCCTTGAACAAGATGATGACGTTCACCTGTGATGGGATCGACTTCCGAAGATTTCACTATGAGACCCGCGCCAAGGAAGCCGACTCCAGAAGGTATTGCAGCGGATACACGAGATGCATCCCAATCCTACAAAGTGAAAATTTGATTTCAAGACAAGTTTGAAGTTAGTAGTTGCATTCATTTTCAATTCCGTCCTGACGCATAGTACTCACCATAGGACCTGAGACAAAAGCGAAAGTAGAATTGATTGTGAACAGTGCGCTACCAAGGCTGACCACTAGATATCCAACAGAACGCAAAATAATTGACATGAGTATTAGGTAGGCAATTTAAAATTGTTGTGTTACATGAGTGAAAGTAATAAGTATGGAATACACTTTCGAATAAATACAAAGTTAATCAACTTTCGACGACTTACATGACATAGTTCGTATACCAGCAGGTCGATCACTCGATCTTCTCTCATATCCAATTAGTGCACCAAGGAAAACTGCCATCAACAAGTGACGCCCTCTCAAGCAATCCACCCTCGAGAAGTACAGCAGCTTCGCATGTTTAGTGTAGTTGCACTCTGAGTAAACGTAAAGCGAATTACCAAACTCCAACTCTGATGATTGAGATGGATCCTCTTCGCATGGAATGTCCATGTATGGTTCGATAACAACGATGACAGATGTAACCATCACAAAGCAGAGACAAACGAGGTAGAAAAGATATTTCTGGCCACTAGGCTCTGTGAAATAGGATCTGATGCATCGTTGGATGTTCCTCAATCTCATTGCTGCTGCAGGTGATAATGATCTACTTATGTCCAATAATCAAGGGCGCAGCTATGCTCTGTGGTGTCTAATAAGCAGGTACTATGTCTTCTACTTTAAAATTTCTGTTATATTATTAGCGTGGAAGACATCGAAAAGCCTAATGATGTTACTACTTCTAGAAGTACTTTGTTGACATGGTGTTGTTGTCGGTACTTGCGTTTTGGGAACCTGTTGATTTTGGATTTTGGCTATTAATTGTAAGTAAGTAGGTTAGATTTGGGAACCGGGGAGTGAGCAGCAGTCTGATGCGACACCTACAAACTTTCTACTCACAAAGATTTATCACGATGCTGTGCTTGCTCATTCAGAGCTTGGCCAGGGAGTGAGCGATAACGGGCCTAAGAGTGAATAGCTATGTCGATGAGAGCACAAGGAGCTGTAGCGTTCAAGTTGATTTGAAGTGGACTAATCGCATTGTTCAAAAGTTGTAGGCTCTCATCATAAATTTGCTCTTAGAAATGCACTTAGAAAGTATTAGTATTTTGATCTGTACGGATTGTTACAGTAGAGATGGCTTGGGTTTCTTCTTCCTTGCCCGAGCAGATGAGTCTGTCCTCTTCAACGGTTCTAATGCTTCACCATTCTTCAAAGATTCATTCTCTTCTGCGATGCTTCCATATCTATGCTTCTCAACAGATCTACCAGTCTCTATATCGACAGCTTTCCTAGGACTGTTCGTAGTTTCAACGTCACGACCAATCATACTTGCATAACTTCCCGCAACGCTACTATCGTCAGAAGATGTTGGACGAGGCCCAAATCTCAGAAGCACTAGATTCAACGCGACTGCAAATGAGGCGATGAAGTATAATCCTCCACCACAAGCCAGTCCAACAGCTGCACTCATCCATATTGCACCAGCTGTCGTGATTCCTTGAACAAGATGATGACGTTCACCTGTGATGGGATCGACTTCCGAAGATTTCACTATGAGACCCGCGCCAAGGAAGCCGACTCCAGAAGGTATTGCAGCGGATACACGAGATGAATCCCACGCCTACGGTTTCATTTTTGGACTAGGAAGTTAGGTTGCATTCATTTTCAATACCCCATGTGTAAATAGCGCAATTAGTACTCACCATAGGACCTGAGACAAAAGCGAAAGTAGAATTGATTGTGAACAGTGCACTACCTAGGCTGACCACTGATATCCAAGTTAAAAAGAACGCAACGTCATTGACGTGATTATATTAGAAAGACGAAACAATATTTTGATGTTGTACAATACATTCAATGGCGTTTCAGCTGCATTCTGCTTCAGAAAGATTTTGAAAAGTTACGATATGCGTTTGTCAATCATGCTTGAGAATAACTCAATAAGCCAGGGATAACGATCCTTCTCATCATTAGCACAACATGCATCGCCCCCATCAATCCAATGTGATACTTACATGACATGGTTCGTATACCAGCAGGTCGATCACTCGACCTTCTCTCATATCCAATTAGTGCACCAAGGAAAACTGCCATCAACAAGTGACGCCCTCTCAAGCAATCCACCCTCGAGAAGTACAGCAGCTTCGCATGTTTCATAAGGTTGCACTCTGAGTAGACATAAAGCGCATTCTTAAACTCTAACTCTGATGATTGAGATGAATCCTCTTCGCACGGAATGTCCATGTATGGTTCGATAACAACGATGACAGATGTAACCATCACATAGCAGAGACAAACGAGGTAGAACAGATATTTCTGGCCACTAGGCTCTGTGAAATAGGAGCGGATGAATCGATGGACGGTCCTTAGTCTCATGGTGAGGGTAATGATCGAAATGCAACGAATTATTACTTCTTTGTCATGCTCTAGAGTGAAGTGATGGAACAGATGGAGAGGTGTCCATGCCAAGCAGAGCTAGCCAAGCAGGCTACAATACAGCACAGGTGCTACGAACAGGGTAGGCAGGGGCGGGTAGGCAAACCGGGATAGTGGGCGAGTGGGCGTGCCCACATCACACCATGGTTGAAGGAGAGGCTTGAACGGGGAATATTGGGGATTTTTGGTCGATATAAGGTTTAAATTCGGGCAATTTGAGCTCATTTGTACCCGATTATGTGTAGTTGTGGGCCCCACGTGGGCGCCGCCCACAACATACCATGAAAAGCGCCCACTATCCCGGCACGCCTAGGGGCGGGCCGCCTACATATCACAAAATGACTTTTGTTGAGCTCATAGCCAGATGACGTGATATTATTGCACCACAACAACATGACTGGACGATAGGCGATGGTGACGAGGAAGTGACGAGCGACTGACGACCCCCAACTCACCGTAAGCAAGTGTGGTAGAAGTAGATAATCTCCTGCTATTTTTCAAGTATGCCTCCTTTCAGCAGAAATATCTTCTTCTACGTCATCGCACTGGTTGCACTTGTGCATGTGTCGGCGTTCGCTCCCGTACCATCTTCGACAGCATCTTGTCGTGACGTGAGTTGCAATGTTTTCAACAACAAGAAGAAGAACACAGCGACCAGTTCCAAAAAGCCGGCAGCCACAGGCATCGGTGGCTTGAATAATACCTTCAAGATCAGCAAACCTAACAAAGCTGCAAAGAAAAGTGTTCTGCCGACGAAGAAGAGCAATATCCCGACAAAGAAAACGAAACCAACTGGAAGTGTATTCAATGTGAAGATGAGTGAAGAGACTCCTTGGTCATCAATCTTAGTTAGTTTCCTCATACCCTGGAGAAACCCAAACAGCATCTTTCTATACCTGCTAATCATCGTATCCGTTCTAGGCAAGATTAATGAACAATAAACAAATTCATGTTGCTAGTTTAGGAAGAATTTATGAAGTGGAAGTAATATTCACAAACGAACGAAAATGTTGAAAAGTGTACGTGTTCTACAAAATCTTCACAACAATTGACTGATCGTGACTGCAAAGACTTGTCTGATGCCGAATTCAGTCTGCATCCACATGAATCTTGCTTTGGAACTATTGGCTTCCTCGATGTGTAGGTCTTCAAGACCAGGTGGGAATAGATATGTTGTCACTTTCGCTGCTTCCACTTCAATGTTTGGACATCCTCTACCAAAAGGTGTTGTTTTGAATGTATGTAAATGACTATTAGACACAGCACCGTAACTACTAGACGTCCAAACCACTGTCGCATCTTCCCAGTTCATAGACACAGCGCCCTGCATCTCTGGGAAATAATGCTCACATGGCAACGGGCTGGATGCGCTGACGTTACTCTTATCAAACCAAAGTAAGTTATTTTTCCTTTGATTGAAACAGTCGGGAGAGTCCTGATGAGAATGAATAGGATCGTTGCCACATTTGGCGTACGTTCCTACAATAAAATTGTGGTTGTCGATGTCGTATGAAAAGAAAGATGGCTTGATTGGTGTACGAAAAGACGATGATGCTCGTAACACATATCGATACCCCAACAGAGATGTCATGGAAGATGGGACTTCATACAATTCCTTTGCAACATCAAACTCTATGATTGCTTGCTGCCCTTTTCTCGAGTCAGCAACATACAACGTTCCATTTTGATATTCAATTCCTCCAACATGAATACTTGGCAATGTGCAAAAGCCTTCATCAACTAATAATACGTGGCGATAGTTGTAAAGGGTAATGTCCGGCATATCTTCAAGAAAATCATCAATGGGCATATCTGTCACATTAACGAATGACACTCTCCCACCTCTATCAGCATATCCTTCGTCTGCTCTGCCATACCAACTGATTAATGCAAATCTGAAGCCATTTTCAGTGTGAAATGTCGTTACACCCTGCGGCCGCCATTTACTCGTGTGTGCATCATCATCATTCCAAAGAAACCCCGACGCAACTATATTGTCATCGCCTATGAGTTTTTTGTAAAATGCAGTTGCTACTAGATTCAAATTCATATCCTCTACAGTTGTTCTGTTCCCTTCCAACAGTTGCGTTGGGAGGCAAACAGGTTCCATGTGATTTGTAGATTGTTTGCCGCCAATGTGAAGTAAATTTGGTAAAGATTGATGAAAGCGCTTCGATAAGACCAGTAGTATCGATCCGATGAGGCTGAGAAAGATGAATAGGATTGTACTGAGGTACCGCCGATTGCAATAAAAGCTACAATTCTGTATCAGTATCGTTCTAACATAAGACAAACGCGACTGTTGATATACATTATCGTCAGTATAATCTGAAGTGTCGACAGAGAGCGGGACGAGATCGTTGGACTCCATCCGAGAAGATTCGTCATCGTCATTGTTGATGATAGCTGCTCGATCATCACTGCTGTCACTGTCACCGCTGCTGCTGTATTCATCGCTGCTATTACTTCTTTCTTTCATTGTAGTTAGCGAAGTATGGAGCCACCAGGCAGTGTCATTTGTTTTTGCTTGAGGGTATTGTAAGCATCGATACTTGGCTCGATGATGTCGTCATCTATCCGCACACAACATGAGTTCAATTTCTGCTTTCTTACCTTGCTGTATGTCCATTTCATTTCGGGCAAGCGGGCTTGACCCAAAGGAAGGCATTGCTGCAATCCCCAAAGTGGAAAGATAGTAGCCATATCTGAGCACCAGAACTGTCTCTGGTATCCAAATTCTTGTCTTGGGGCAAGATGGGGTTATTCCGCCCCCAATCTGTGAAATGAAAAAGCATCAAGTCGATAGCAATGCATGCAGCCATCACAGGCACAGGCAGATCACATTCCACTCTCCCGACGCTCTGATGAATACAATGATAACGTCGGCTAAAAGTGTATTTATATTAATGTTGGTTCTCCATCGGTTTGGTTTCGTTCATTCTCACTGTCATCAGAGAGTATTAGCTGCATTTTGGCCTACTCGTAATATCATCATGTCAAAGAGACCGCACTCTACCATCAAATGTTGTGCCGATGGTAATGATCAGGGTAATGATGCCGTCAAATCATCTAAATCAAAAGTGAACACACAATACTTCCTTCTCAAATCTGAACCGGAGGAGTATTCAATCACCAACATGCAAGATGACAAGACTGAAGAATGGGACGGTGTACGAAACTATCAAGCTCGTAACTTTCTTCGTTCAATGAATGTCGACGATCGTTGTTTCTTTTATCACTCCAAGACAAAACCTGCACTGACTGGAATCGTAGGCACAGTACGCGTCGCCAGGACTGCACAGCCAGATCCATCGGCATGTGATTCAAAGAGTGAATACTACGATCCAAAATGTACCCAGGAGACGAATAAATGGAGCTCAGTGTTGGTAGAATATGAACAAACGTTTCCAGTGGTGTTGACATTGAAGGAAATTAAGCAAGAAGCGGCGAATGATCCAGATGGTCTCCTTGCCAATTTTGCTCTCTTGAAACAAAGTAGATTGAGTGTAGTTCCATTGACCAAGGAGCAGTGGGACGAAGTGATGAGACTGATTGAGATCAAAATAGAAAAGAACAGGTAGAGATACGGTGATGTGATGTGTGGTGCCAATACAATTCACTCACAAACCCAATGCAACCATTCATCCATTTCATCCCTCACCACGAGGAATATCAATAGCAATCTCCATCAGACGCAGACTATTTGCCAACGCTTCCTTCATTTCTTCCTTTTGCTTCTCTACATCAGACTCATTTCTCGCAATCTGCTTCTGAAAGCGTTCCTGAGTCATGGGATATTTGCCAAGAGTATCATCAAGCCATTTCAGCTCGGCTTTCTTTCGTTTCAAAAATTTACAATTCGCTCCTTGGTGTAGTTTGTGGATAGGATCACGACGATAATTCTTTGCGTGGCTAAAAGGCGGCTTGGATATGTGGGGACCTTTACATTTACAACAGTGCAGTTTGATATCACGAACACATTGTATACGTTGCAACCTTTTCTTTTCAATGAAATCATTATATTTTTGAAGATCCATTTGTGATGATGCCACATCGTGTAGAGATTTATCCACTGTTAATTTCATTGAGGAAAGATTTTGTTTGGCCGTGATTGCAATGACATCGGCAAGAGATTCCGGAGGTTGAATGACCTCATCTTTTTTTCCTCCTTTACGATTGGAAGCATTCGTTGCCGTGGTCGTTACGGCAGTGATCTCATTTGCATATTGAGCAAACAGAGATCTATTTCTGAGGTAATCATCGTCTTTCATTTTCTTCGTTGTTCATTTTGACATCAATCAATTTCATCCAATAAAGTGAATGTGAGAATGAGGAGAGAATTTTGAAGGGAAGTTTGCAAAAAAATGATCGTCTTTAAATTCGAATGTGAGGCCGGCACTCGGAACAACTCTCCTTCATGTCCTGTTGCTTCATGCATTCGCATTGATTCTTGTGCATGCATTGATAATCAACAATGCCGGACGCTTCTTCGGTCCGTTCCAACTCCAATCATTCGAATTGTAGTTCGATTCGGTCGAATGGTAGTTCAAAGTATCGGAGAGTCTCTAGCAAAAGTAGCGTTGATGAGAGGTAAGCAACATTTGTTGGCTGTATTTTTTATACTATCCCTCAATCACTTCACACTGACTGGTAACCATTTCTCATGTGTCTTCTTCCAGCCTCTTTGGTACCAAGAAACGACCATCACGTCCGAATAAAGTGAAGGAAAAGCCAAAACCAACTAACGCTCGTCCGATCAAAAGTCCTCCTTCAATCACTACATCTCAATTAAATCGAATCAAACAGTCAGCGTTGGAAGAACCAGTTCCTGACGATGACAACAACCATTCTACAAATCCAATGCATCAACATCAAAATGTGGACAAGGCAGCACAGGCACGAAAGGCACATATGAAACAACTTGAGATTGAAGATATCGAGCGACAGCGACGGCTTGGGACGCAAAGTGATCAAGCCAAATTGGATCGCATACGACAAGAGGCTCAACGACAGATCGATGAGAATGCAGATATTGTCAAGCTGTTACGATCATGCAGCGAGCGAGCTTCCACCTTTGCAATCCGTGACCTCCAACTCAAAGACAAGGCAGAGCAAGAGAGGAAGGAGAAAGATTATGAACGTAGGATGATTTTATCAATGGAAATCAACCGCCTTCAAGAACTTGAAGCTAGGGAGGCAGAGGATGCGAAAAGGATGCAAAAGATGATAGATGATCGCAAGGTAATTGAGAAACAAATCGAAGAGCGTGCCGAAGCAAGATTATTGCAGGAGGAAGCCCGTGATCAGGAAAATCGTGAAATGCTAGAGAGAATTCGAATGTATCAACTTTTAGATGAGGAGAAGGCTCGAAAGAAGAAGGAACTAGCTGAAAGGGCACGGGAGGAAATCATTCGCGAAAATGAGGCGCATATTGCAGCAAAGCGAGAGAGGAAACTATTGGAGAAGAAGGAAGACGAAATGATGGTCGCGTATCAACTGGAACAAGATGAGAAATTGCGTAAGCGAGAAGCCGAGGAGGCCGAAGCCGATCGTAAGAAGCGAGAGATACAAAAGAAACTTCTAGACGAGCAAGAGCGCACCATGGATAGAAGATCCGAGATGGATGAATTGCGAGCTAGGCGGGCAGTAGAGGATGCAGAGAGAAAGTATCGACAAAAGAAATTGATGGAAGCACAAAAGAAGAAACGTGACATGGAATTATTGGATGAGGCGCGTAGACAGCAGCAGGAAGAGCGACTCGAAAAGCAAAAGCTGGAGGCAGAACTAAAGCAGGAGGAATACAACAATGCAATGATGCATGCGCATTCCATGGCGGAGCGAGAGAGGGCTGAAGCAGAATACGCAAAGAAGAAAAATGCAGAGTTGATTCAGAATCTCCAGCAGCAGATCGAAGAGAACAAGGCTACAAAAGCTGCCGCCGACCGTCAAAAATTCCAAGAAGGAGGACGGATCAAACAGGAGCTGGTGAGTATGGTCTGTACTGTACATCATGCTTACTCTTTTTTGACAACTTACTCATTTGATGCATCCAAATTCATTTGCTTCTTACAGGCCGAGGAGAGAGCCAAGCTGGAGGGTATCAGAGACAAAATGGTAGCAGATATGAAGGCAAAAGGCATCAATGAAAGATATTATGGTGAAATGCTCAACGTTGATATAAATAAAATTTTGCTAGGATTTTAGTCAAGGAGGAACCCATTTGCATGGCGCATTGTAGAGTATAAAGTAAACTACCATAATAATTCGATGTAGATGTGTTACAATGCAAGTGCAAGTGAAAGTCTCCAGGCGTGAAGCACACACGGACAGGCAGGACTTGACAAAGGCGTACCAACGCAGCGGATATTTCGACCAGTAGACGTAGATTTGTTTACGCTTGTCATTGTGGTTGATGCTTAGCGTAGCACCTATGAGCCTTTGCTATACGAGTTTACGAAGATAGGATTCTGAGAATGGTGATTCCCGCAAATTGTTCAAAATTCCGAAAATTAGAAAAATTGCGGGAGACTTGCACAGAAACTGATCGAAGGAGAATTCTGTGCCGAACGCCAAAAGCTCACTTCTCAATGCGAGCAGTGAGCTCTTCGATGATGCCATTGTGCTTTGCTAATAAAATCAACGCAATCGACAACGGCAACACAAAAATGCCGCACCACTCGCGAGCTCTGTACCCAATTGTCAAGACCATGCGGAAAGAACTTGATGTGCTCATTCAACTCTTTGATGATAGAAGCATCAATTGGCACTCACCAATTGCCCACAATGTTGAAAGAGACCCATTTGCTATCTCTTGCGGTGACTCTTGTTTAGATGAAATGGGGGGCTTTAGTATCAAGCTAAAATTCATCTGGCATGTTCCACTTCCAAATGACATCTGTCAGCGTACAATTCGATACATCAAATCAGGCCCATTACAAATTGGAATCAACGTATTGGAGTTTACGGCCATCATCATCAATTACGCAGCAGCGCTCACAGCAATAACATCGAACTTTCCAGAAGATGATCCATATCCTATACTACTCAACTGTGCGGACAACATGAGTTCAGTCAAATGGATCCGTCTCTGTACCGAATCCATCATCGGGAGGAGACTAGCAATCATATTCTGTTTTCTTATCATGGACTCACCACTTGGAATCAACGCTAAGTGGATCGCTGGAGAAGACAACATAATCGCCGATGCTATTTCACGTCTCAAATCAAAAATGTCTTCTAACAATTCTTCCCTCAAATACTCCGACCTCTTCGATTCACTCAAACAGCAATACCCCGTTTTGCAGAATTGCAGAACTTTTCATCCGAGTCCATTGCTGCTTTCGATGCTCTGGAAGACCATCTTGACAGAGAGTTCGCCAACTCTGGAGGAAGTAAGGCAATTGAAACAGAGCGGTCTAGGCAAGCTTTCTACTTAGCTTTTGCAAGAAGAAAGTTTCTACCCGACCCTTGCGGACAAGGCCCTGGTTGGGACCGTACCTTGGCACATTTTGTAAAGGAGGTATCTCTTGGCATAAATATCCAAAATAGAGACTCACTTAGGTCCGATACTGTCAAAGGATATGCAAGTGCCGCGATAAAGTTGTTTCGTCTCAGAGGCTTTCCTGATCCCTTCGACTTCAATGACAAGAATAGTATGGCTGCCACCATTTTGAAGAACGACGAGGAACAAGAGAACATCGCTACACAACGTTCCCCACTAAACGAGAAATTCTTTGCCGCAATGCTGGAGATAATGATTTCATCTGATTTTATGTCAAAAGAATACTGTCTCTGCGATCTTGCAATCCTTAGTAGATACTTCGGCTTTCGCTTATCGGAATACGGTCAAAAATCTCACTCAAAACCCGATTATCATGTCTTCCCTAGCGGAAAAGAGACACTCAAAGCAATATCCAGCCAAGACCTTGTCTTCTTCAGAAAAGATGGTAATCAATTTATTGAATACAATTCCAATGAAGTTGATGGAATAGATCGTTTAGATATCACCTTCAAAGTCCAAAAAAACCGACGAAATGGTGAGAAGAAACATGTTCTCCCAGATCGAGAAAATCCGAAGATGTGTCCTGTTCGTGCCGCAGTGCGTTTAGTGAGAAGAGCCAATAATCTTGGACAAAGTCAATCACTTCCTTGCGTTGTATACCAGTTCAAAAACAACAAGCGTTATGTAACAGGGAATGATGTCTCATCATTCTTACAGAACATAGCTAGAAAGCTATACCCGGATATGTCTGAAACCGATATCAGAAAGTTCTCTTCTCATTCTTTCCGCGTGACTGCAGCAGTACTCCTCCACGAACAAGGACACGATGGTGACTACATCAAAATTCAACTTAGATGGTTAGGCGACTCTTATCGTCTATACCTTCGAAGCACACATAAAATCCTCCAACAACACTCTGACTCTCTCAGCAAGTCGGCTTCTATTTCTATTAAGCTTGCAAATCTACCCCAAAATGTTTCATATTCCGCAGACCAAATCGATTCAAGCTTCATGGGCACATACACAGACATTTAACAATTCAAGTAAAATTTTTTTCTTTTTGCACGTATGCTTGTGTGTACTCAATGGCTAGTTTTAGACGCACTCCGATCACATTCAGCAGAACTTGATCGCAGCACATCTTCTTACGTGCTTTGCACAAGTTTCAGCATACCTGTGTGGAGTGTCTGTTGACAAACATCAGTAGACACTTTCAGGGAGTCTTAGTTTTATCTAACTAGACTCGTAGTGTAAGTAGTAATAGGACAACTGCCAATTTGTGTGCAAATTGACTGAGTCCCATAAGTACCTACTCTACTCTACATGTTTGTTTGTCTCGTGATCTTCTCTTCTCTCTCACATAGCCAGTGCGTACACACATTCGAGGCGCTAGGCGTTTTTCCGCAGGGACGAGGAAAATCGACCAGTAGACGTAGATTTGTTTACGCTTGTCATTGTGGTTGATGCTTAGCGTAGCACCTATGAGCCTTTGCTACGAGTTTACGAAGATAGGATTCTGAGAATGGTGATTCCCGCAAATTGTTCAAAATTCCGAAAATTAGAAAAATTGCGGGAGACTTGCACAGAAACTGATCGAAGGAGAATTCTGTGCCGAACGCCAAAAGCTCACTTCTCAATGCGAGCAGTGAGCTCTTCGATGATGCCATTGTGCTTTGCTAATAAAATCAACGCAATCGACAACGGCAACATTTGTTTTTTCCCACCCTACCCTCCCTAGGGAGTGTCTGTTGACAAACATCAGTAGACACTTTCAGGGAGTCTTAGTTTTATCTAACTAGACTCGTAGTGTAAGTAGTAATAGGACAACTGCCAATTTGTGTGCAAATTGACTGAGTCCCATAAGTACCTACTCTACTCTACATGTTTGTTTGTCTCGTGATCTTCTCTTCTCTCTCACATAGCCAGTGCGTACACACATTCGAGGCGCTAGGCGTTTTTCCGCAGGGACGAGGAAAATAAATTTTTTTGCAAAATCTGCAGGTCTCACTTTCACTCTAATCAAAGAAGCTCTCAATGTCGTGCTCGATGCAATAGAATCGAATGCAATGGATTCGACGGTTGCAAAGTATCTCACTCGAAAGGAGAAGTTCGAATTGACTGATTCGGAAACTCTGCTCGAGGAGAGCGACAATGGCGACACAGTAAGTCAACGAATACGATGAGCACCGCTCGATTCTTCAAAATTCGTCGCATCTTTGCTCACTCAAAATCTTTCTCTCGTCCTCCGACAGGGCCTAACCGACAATCAAAATAGGCTGCTATATCTGATAGATCTACACACGACGAAAGCGACAGACAGGGAGGGATCGGATCGATGGATTCGGAAACAAGCTTTGAGTGTTTTGGTTTATGAAGGTGTCATTTTTGGTGTTTTTGACTATGACTACGCTCCGCAGTCTTCGCTGATTGATAATCGACGCGTATGGGTGAATGTATCGCAAGAAGGCCAATCGGATATAGAGTTTCTTCGCGAGGATGATCTCATCAATGCTCTACTCGTATCTTCCAAATCGTACAAACCCGTGGTGTTGTATCAGGTGTCTGATAAAGGGAAAGCGCTTCTAGAGAATATGTCAAGAAAAGAAAAGGAAGCAGTGAATTTGTTTGCTCACAAACCCGAGTCAAGAGAGTTGCTCAGGGCATCGTGGGATGGAGAGAGTTATTGGCTTGAATCGTCTTCCGGATATAGGAAACGATCCACCACAACCGACACTGAAGATGTATCTTACGTTTCATCGGCATACATTCCTCAGTGCTTGCGATATGGCGGCCGACCTACTTTATCCAATGCACACAGAGCTCATGAATCTGCACAAGCTGGTATTGATAATATTCGTGACAATGATTTGGATGAAATCATTACTTTGAATTCTGTCTCCGTGATTGTTGCGGAGTACATCCCCTTTGGTAGCAATCAAATCGTTCAGCTAAACAGTAACATAGGCTCGACTGAACGTGTCCAAGGGGGGTATATATCCAACGTCATCGATAGCGACTCTGGTGGGACTGCTTTAGAGCTATCACCTGAGCTCACCTCTGTTGAGGTGTTGGACTACACTGAAACAAATCACATCAACTTTGAAGCAGAGATACGATTCCGAGAAGATCCAGGCGTGGTCCAAGTCGAGACTTTTGGAGTATCGTTGAATGCAGAGGGAACGTGCTTTTACGGCATGCAAGTGGAAGCCGTCATGAATCGTGTGAAGGATAACATTTCTCTGGATCATCTATCCCGAATGTTGGTTGACGCACAGGAGGATTCATCATCCATCGTGGACTCGGTCATTTCGCAATATCAGAGGGATTTGCTCGATTTAGTCTTCATTGGTGATGCTGCCAACAGAAACAAATTCAACCTCATCATTGCTAATGAGATCACTCCGCACCTCACAGCGGGAGAATTCATGGATAAAGGAGAATACGAAAATGAGTTCAAGCAAGTCATTGGAGACACGAGAGCTGCCTATGATATTACAGAACAGGACTCACTCATCTTTGGCTCGCAGGGTTTGCTCCTCTGTGGCCCCAGTGCAAGGAACTACGAGCCTTTGCTCTGTGCATATTTGCAATATGTTACCCTTGATCTCTTTCTTCAAAACTTCTTCTCGCGCATCTGGATACTCAACGATGACTTGAAAGCATCCTATCAAATTGTAGCTGCGATCGAGTATGACCGTCTCGCATTGGGTAAGTCGAGGAGTCGACTTTCATCGCTGTCGAAAGAGATCATCTCTCTCGACCAGGTACTCGGATATTTAGAAGAAGCGCTGAACATGATGAGCGTTCCACCTGAACCTCCAGAGCAAGAGGGACGATCGCTTTACAAACGGTTGGAACTCTCAGCGTTGAAAGACCAGCTCAAACGACGAGTGAAAGATGTCAAGAAGAACTTGGCAGGGTCTCGACAACAGTTAGACTTGCTACGTGAGCGAGTGGATGCTGAATCTCAAAATAACAATGCGTCGTTGAGCTCCGAGCTCGAAAAGAACACCAAACAATTATGTGCTCTTCAGGCATCTAATGGAGATACTGCACGATCATTGAAGACTCTCCAAACTATATTCGCAGGAATGATTGCCTTTGACATTCTTGACAGAATTACAGGTGATTGGACTGTTGTTGATGCTACATGGATGTCAGAATTTGTCGACTCTGTGATCAAGAAATACGTGCTGCTGTGGTTCGCACTAAGCATACTTTTCTGGGCAATTGCCGCATACTTTGCCAATAGACGAACGTTCCTTCGAAACTGGAAGAGCAGAGGGATCACTTCGATGGATATCACTCTAAATCGCAAGATTGACGTTTCGAAACTTGTCGACTTTGTCACTGAGAAGGAAAAAACGATGGAAGAGTGCCGCTACGAACAAAACAGGCAATTGGTGAAAGTTACCTACACAGACCCCGCTCCCTCTGAATGGGGTGGAGCTGCACCGCTTGTTACGCTAGAGTACGATGACAAGAATAGCATCCTGCTGAGTGTGATCATCCAGTATAATCGGAGAGAGGCTAGGAAGGATTCTGTTTTGAGTTCACACGAACTCAAGCAGAAACTGATGTACGAACTTGCAAACAAAGAATTGTTTGTGGCTGAAGTTGATGCTTACGCTGATTTTGCCCTTGCCATTGAGAAACGGAAGCAGTTGAGCAATCCAGCTCGACCAATGATGTCGCAAAAGGCAGATAAAGCTGACTAGCGGACTAAATTAGATTTTACTATGAATTTGAGGTGTCAATGAAAGATAATTCGTGCACCCCATAGTGAATATTCCCCTTCTAAATTACAACAATCTCATCGATTATGATGATTGAAAACGATGCTTCCTTAACATCGCCTTTAAATCATCCACACCCGCAGTTGTCCCATACTTGGCAGCACGAGCAAGACGCTTCTCAATCTCATCTTTGGGCAAAAGTTGTTGTTCTTTCTTTTCAACCTTTTGCTTCTTCTTTTGTTGTTGCTGTTGTGATTGCTGTTTTTGCTGTTGCTTTTGTTGTTGCTGTTGCTTCTTCTCTCCACCGCCACCGCCGCCGCTTTCACGACGTTTCTTTCCAGACTGTTGTTTTTTCTGCTGTGCTCCACCACCACGACCACCACTCTTTGGTGTTGTAGCATCCTTCTTTTCTCCTCCCTTTTTATTTTTGTTGTTGTTGTTGTTATTCTTCTTTCCTCCTGCTCCTCCTCCTCCCTTTTGAGTATTGATTTTATGCTTGGCATTATTCTTTCCTCCACCTCCTTTCTTTGGAGTATTCTTCTTCTTTTCTGCCTTTGACGGAATTCCAAATCGCTTTGCACGTGCCTCCATTCGCTCTTTGAATGACATGTCCGCAGTTACTTTGGGTGGTTCTTCGGTAGTATCAGCAGCATCAGTAGCAGGAGTGGTGGTGTCGTCATTTGCTACAGTTTCTCCCACACCCGTTGGCACGCCTTCAACTGCTCCTCCCTCATCAGCAGCAGCAGCACTGGTGGCTGGCGCATCCGTCGAATCTGCAACCTTTTCCTCTGATGTTGCTGCCGATTCTTCTGCTACTGCAGGTTCCTCCAGGGCAGCAGCAGCAGCAGTAGTAGTAGTAGTTTCTTCTTCTTCGGCAGCAGCAGCAGGAGCCGGTGTCGCCGAAGTCTCCTCCTCCTCCTTTGCCTCTTCTCCACCAGTGGGTGCCTCTACAATACCAAACTCCTCTTCATCCAAACGTGCTTGCAACCGATTGATTAAATCTGCTTTGAGACCATCTGTTGGGAGTCCACGTTTTTCAAGGGCCGCCTTTAGTTCGGCGACTGATTGTTGTGATTGGAATGGCGATATTGATGATGTAATAATGTTATTAGCAAAGATCAAAGATATTTTCGGACAAAAGATATTCACATCATGATTATTTTTTGCGTCACAGGACAGATGACGAACTCTCATTACTAAAAGCAGATCTTACCCTTCATCTTCTTTACATCAGTTTCTTCCGACATGGTTATCGTTGTCGATGCTATTAATACTATTACTTAGTATCGTACACAGCAATGATAATGATCTCAATCTCTTCAGCTCTGTTTTTGTGGTTCGTTTGTGGCTCAGCTGGGACTGGGGGCAAAATAAAGGGCAATGACGGGATGTTTACGGATCTTTTTGCTGTCGCAGCATTTTCCACCGCACAAGCAAGCCAACGCCGCCCGCCGACCCAACAGTAGCACATCATACTACGATCTTATCCCACCCTACTAATAAACTACATCATGTTCTCCTCCGCCGCACGTACCATTGCCTCACGAGCTGCCGCATCAGCCGCTTCCCGTGGAGCTGTTGCTAATAGATTGAATGTTCAGCCATCCATGATGGCCGTTCGATTTGGAAGTGTGAGTTTCTCTTGTTTTTTTTTAATTTGCTTGGGGCGATGGAATAGCTTTGCTGCTTTTGCCTGGATGTTTTGGATGAGTTAGAGTATAGATTGTTTGATAATGCAGAGGGGGGTGGAGATGAATAATGTGTCATTTACTTGTGCAACCCTCATCCCGCGCAATCCTTTCATAATATCATTGACATATCTTACGTGCCAATGAAACCAACCTAACAAAACTCAATCTATCCTCACCTCCACCACCATCACACACAGACCTTCCTCAACCCCGCTGAAGTCCAAGAAAGAATCATCACCGTCGTCAAAAACTTTGATAAATGCGACCCTGCCAAGGTAAGCGGTGATTCCAAATTCGCTGATGATCTCGGATTAGACTCCCTTGATTCTGTCGAGGTTGTCATGGCTATTGAGGATGAGTTTGCCATTGAAATTCCGGATGCTGAGGCTGATAGGATTGCAAGTGTGGGGGATGCTGTGGAATATATTGCTGCTCATCCAATGGCAAAATAAATTAAAGTTAGAGAGAAGTAATAATACTTTGCCTTATTGGGAAGAAGGGGGGAGTTTGGTTGGAAAGAGGGGGGATTGTTCATTAATACCGGGGGAATGAAACGAGTAGAAAAAAGTGACAAACACTGATACAGTAATGAAGTTTTCTTCGGATTATAGGTAGTGATTGCAATAGGTAGTAAATCATTTCTTGATAGAGTAACATCTAGCTTATTCGTTGAATGCAACAGATAGACGATGATTTATTGGATCATCTGAAATACAAGCCAGCACGATGGTATAATACTACACACTCATGTTTTGATTATGATGTTAATCTTCATTCACTTCACACATGACTACAAAATTCTACGCCGAAACTTTCTTCTCCAAGTGAACCAAATCCAACACCTGCCGTAAATTTCCACTCGTGGCCAACCAATCCTGGAATCCCCGATTCAACTCTTCTTGCAAGGTCGCCCTCTCGGTATCATTCAACTCCTGCATTCGTTTGCTGCAAGACTCGAACCCTCTCCGCCTTGGATATTACCCGCCTCTCGTAATCATGAGACATGTGAAATGGGGATAGGCTTAGCAAGTCGGAAAGCATTCGACAGTAGTCGCTCTCGGCATAGGGGTGGCTCTCCTTTGTCACGTTCGCCCGTGATGCTGGACAGGGTGCTGTCCACGGTATTGCCTTCACCTGCTTCCTCTAATTCATTATCTGACGAGTCGTCTTTCGCTGCAGCAGCTGCCGCCTCAGTTTGTGATTCTCTCAGCAGCTGACGACGGATACGAGCTTCCTCATTTTCGACAGGGACAAGGAGGACATCAAAATCTGATGCAGGGAGTAGAATGGGGGTTTTCATTGTGAGATCTGCGGAACCGGCAAGAGCACGATCGTCTGCTCCAGGAGAGCTGGCATGGGTTGCTTTCTGGCGATAGCGGAGTTTGAACGGTAGTGGGAAGTTGTGGCAGCTCCAATTTGGATAATTCTGTGTATGGAAACAAACAGGGATTAGGTTTTGTTGGCCAGGGGACTCAACATCGACAGCACAAAGAAATAATCATGGCATCAAACACGTACCTACTGGAACCTTCCACTTGTTACTGGCACATTGAAGCGAAGGCTGCGCCGAAGGACTATTCCTCCCCGTTTCGCCGCCTCGACCTGGACTTGCTGGTATATCCCCAGCAACACTTCCACTACCCGAACTAGTACTCCTCAATGCTGCAGCCAAACCTGTCGCTAACAAATCTTCCCGTAATCCGTCATAATAAGTGTTGTATGGAGCAAACTGACAACCTCGATTGTCTCCAACCAACAAGGGTGGACTAGGAGTAAAGATATAATTGACAACATCACACGAGTTTCGAAACAATGACTCGCCTCGCTGCAGGATGTGATGGTGGTACGTTCGCAATCCACCACTTGGAGCACCCCCGCCACAGCTCCAATGACAATTGTACAGTCTGTACACGCAGCAATAATAGCATGTTCAAAGGGCTGAAGGAGGTAAAAATGCGTATCGGAACAATCCGTCACAGCGAAGATCATGAAGACGTCCCGTTTTCATTCCCTTGATCGATTTGCTGAGAAGAAAATGAAATGACAGAGTTGGCATCATTGTTATTGTAGCCACCGCCCGATTCTTTCCCGGGTTCGAGAAGGACAGTCGTCGAGCTTAAATGTTGATAGCTCAGCTCTTTGAAGTAGCTTGAATCTTTGGCATTGTCTGCATCAGTCGATTCTGAAATAGAAATACCACGGGCTCTTGGGGGTGTTGCCGGTAGATTCATGGATAATCGAGAGAGCTTGGACGTCACATCATACGTATTATCCCCTCCATTTAATTCTTGCTTTGCCGCACTGAGTTCCGCCACGAGGTATCTCCGAAGGATTCGTTCGGCATCCGCCACCGTAATTAAACCGTTTTGCATCATTGTCCACTTGTAAGTGGAAGTGGATCCACGAGACTCCATCTCTTCCATGGCCACACATTTCAAGATGTGCTCTCCAATCGCTATTGGGGGTTCCTCCACCGGTCCCCCGTTCGGAGCTTGCATGATCAAATTTAATCGGTCCAATTCTTCCAAAGTCAACTTGATATGAAGACCAATATTACCATGTTCCTGTACATGATCTTGTTCAATCCTTCGAATATCAACCTCAGCAATATTCACAGGCGTGGACGACGACGACTTGGAACTCCCACTCTGCTGTTGCAGCGCAATAGTCGCCACAGCCTTACACGCATCCATATTCCTAGGACAAGCACACAACAACAACAACTTTTCTCAAATGACGCAACAAAAACAAGGCACACGTTCCATTATTCTCATGTGTCCCGGCATGCAATCTCGTACGTGGACTAAGCGATCGGTGCAACAGCATGGATTGAAAGTCCAGTGCATTCTCCGTCCCCCCCACGGAGACTCCTCTCCCTTCCAATCGTGATACTAATGAATCACTTTCGGAATTGGAAAATCGTCGTTCGTCTTCACCGGCGGTACATCTCATGAATGTTTCATCTTCGCAATGCAATAGTAAGAACATGGCGATTAGCCATACGGGCAATTCCTTTGCGGAATTTCGAGCTGGTTTCATTGATCCACGTTGATGATGATGTTTGCTGTTGCTGTAGTTGCTGAGCCGACAATGACTGATTCTGAACTGTAGGAGTCCCCGCAGTCTTTTCACTCCCCATACTCGACTGACTCCCACAACTCAAAATAGGTGGTATATGTGAAAACTCCGTCGATTTGGGTGTGGACAATCGATTTACCTTGGGTGGGAACATTCCTCCACCATTACCACCTCCTAGCACCTCCACCAGCACTATTCCCACCCACACTACTCCCACCACCACCACCACCACCTCCAGTACTACCCCCACCACCAAATCCCAAAACACGTACCCGTGCCTCTGCACCACTCCCACCGCCACCAAAGCTCAAACTCGCCACATACAATGTATGATACATATTGGCCATTTCCCAAAACAAAGCCGCACTCGGTTCACTCCACTGTAATATATTCCATGCCTCGGTAATCCACACTGTGTAGTGAGTCCGCCATGAACCGTACGATTCGAGTGCTTCCACTGTCGAGAAGGAGGGATAGTGGATTGATTGTATTATTGGCATTGTTGTTATTGTTATTGTTGGAGGAGGAGGGATCATTGTAGGTGGCAGGTTGTACTATTCATAGACATGGGACTATTGGCCATGGTTGTGGTGGTTGTAGTAGTAGTAGTATTCTTTGGTGTAGTGTTGGTGGAGGGTGGTGGTGTCATTCCCCCACCCTGATGTAATAGATTGATAATTCGTGCATGTTGTGGATTGTTGACGGGTGATTTGGGTGATGGTGGTGCATTTCGGAATACACTGCTGCTATTACTACTACTATTGATTGTTGTTACTGTTCGAAGTGCCACCGATACTAATCCCAGCAAGCAACTCGACCATATCACACCCCTGAAACAAATTCACACTTTCCCCCGGAGGCAACACTCCCTTGGTCGATGCTGCCGCAGATGCCTGAGCACTTAGAGCGCTAGCTAATTGGAGTGCCTTGTCGGTGGTGAGATTGCGTGCGTGATCGGGGGAGAGGACGGCGCCTCGGAAGGCGTGGGGTTTGGATGCCAGTGGTGGTGGAGAGGATGATTGATGATGCAGGTTGTGTTGTTGTGAATGTTGGTGGTGTCGGTGGTGGCTGGAACTGCTGCTGCCGAGTGAAGTGTCGTACATGTCTGAGACTGCTTCGTTGGGGATTGGTGGATATTATTTGACGCCGGTAGGCCATTGTGGATTATGTTATTGTTGCGTTTATTGGAATTGAACAAAATCTATCTTGTGTCGCCAACAGATGTTTATTGCAATATGTGTTGATGTGCTCTCAGATCTTTCGAGATGCAGACTGACACCAACTCTACTTCGACGCCCGCACAGTACTAAGATTCTATATTTGCAAACGACCACCGCAATGTAATGCTTTGTTGTCAAGAGAATATGATACTCTGCCTAGCTGCTATGCGATGCTGTAAACACTGCTTCACTGCAACGATGTCATTTTTTTTTGCTGGGTGATTCGGATGAGTTTCTAAAAAAGGTTGGACGATAAAAATGCATTCTCCTCCACTCTTACAAAAAACAACACGCATGATGTTGTTGCTGGTGGTTGGACACTTTGCTATCGAAGAGAGAACATTAGTAGGGCAGCGGACACAGTTACAATGCCAAAGTCAACATCGACGATAACCAAGCTAGCGCTCATCATCACTGCAGCTGCTGCTTTCTGCAGCAGCAGTTGGCATGTGAATGCATTTTCCTCCGTTACATCATCGACACGTTGCCTCGACAGAACCATCCGACGTGGTGGATCAACAATATCCAACAAAAAACAAAAACAACAACAAATAATGCACAATCGTCACTCTCTTCGTTTCGATTGTACCAAGGTCTCTCCAATGATGATGACAACAATGAAATCGATTACTCATCGTCAAGCAGTGACTGTAAAACACATCATCATCATCATGCTGGAATCCAAACCTACGCAAAACAATCGCCGCAATCTCCACACTGGGCATACTTGAAACTGCCTACCTCACCTATGATAAATTACAATACACATCCTCAGGTGGGGATAGCTCTGCGTCATTGATTACGGCATTGTGTAGTGATAATGCTGGGGGAGGGTCGTGTAACGATGTATTGCATGGACCATACGCATCAATACATTTGGGGACGGTGGATGTTCCATTGTCGGTATTGGGTATGATGGCGTATACGATGGTTTTGTCCTTGGCAATTTTTCCACTCTTGTTTCAGGAGGGCAATGAACAGGCAGCTACAAAGGAGATGAAGAAGAAGCGGTGGTGGCAGTAGTACCAGATGGACAAAATCGTATAGCTCTATTGGGAGTTACCACTCTCATGGCATCCTTTTCAATCTATCTCGTTTCATTGATTATTGGGGTGCTTCATGCATCATGTCTATTCTGCTTCCTATCAGCGGGGTTTTCAGTATCATTGGCTGGATTGAGTTGGTTTGGTGGAATGTTACCAGGGTCTTCGTTGGCTGAGGAGATGAACGAAGGGATGGATAGGAATGTACTGTTGAATGTTTCGGAACTACGAAAGAATGGAATGACTGTAGGTGCGTCCTTCCGTCGGGTTGGCAACTGTCATGGCCCTGGGGATATTCCTAACTGTGGATGATACATCCTCCACAATCCCATCGGCTGCCAACAGTGGCACACTATTGGCATCAACATCCAAACTAAACTGCTCGATTTGAAGAAAATGCTACCACCCGCCATCACCACAACATCTTCCAAGGCTGCACTCGCCCTAGCTGCAGATCTCAATTCACTAAATGCACGCATGTTTGGAGCATTCTGGTGTTCTCACTGCTACGATCAGAAACAAGCACTGGGGTATGAGGCGATGCAAACAATTCCGTATATAGAATGTGATCGAGAGGGATATAATAGCAAACGTGACTTTTGTAAGGAGAAGGATGTTCCGGGTTATCCGACGTGGGAGATTGGAGGGAAATTGTATCCGGGGGAACGGAGTGTGGAGGAGTTGAGAGAGATGGTGGATGAGATTCTGAGTTCCAAGTAAATGAAAGTGCTATCTCTTGTAGAGGGAGTTGGAATGACAGACTGAATAAGAAAAGGTACCTTAATTATTAAATCAACTAACGCTAAACATAAGTTTGAGTTTGATCGATCCATGCTCCCTAGAGCTAAGCATTTGCTTGCTGCGTGCTGCCACAACCAACACAATATCATTCGTCTCGATGATAGCAACGCTGCTTCCTCTTCTCCTTTTTGTATCTAATGGGTTATGGGCTCAAAGAGAACTACCAACCAAGCAAGAAGCAAGCTAGCGAGCGTTAAAACTTAAACCACCAACTACGCAAGTCAATGCTCCTCGCATATATGTATCAGTGGTAATTGCTGCCCTACTCACTGTCATTTAAATCAAAGAGGGCAAAGGGTGTATTGCTAGCGTTCCACTCATGAAAAGGAGGCAAGATGGGAAAGAGAAAACAGACGAACACCCAGCAGAAGTCTTCAGGCATCGTCATCGAAGCAAGCGATCGGAAAGCCCGAAGGAAGGATAAGCGCCAAGCAAAGAAGAGGGCACATCATCAACAAAAACGAACAATTTCACATACAGAACATGCAGCTGTAGCAGATCCAATTACAAAAAAGAAGAAGCAAAAGAAGAATCGAATTGAAGACGATGACGACGAACGCTCCAACAAACGAGTAAAGTTCTCCAACAACTTGGTCCAAGAAAGAACAATTCCTTCCATCAAGAACAAATACACACCACCTGCACTATCAATCAAACCAAACAAATCTTCTGCATATGATCATCTCGATGATGAAACAGCGGCACATATGCGCAGAGACGATCAAGAGATTGAATATCTGGAATCGAGTCTTGGGATAAAGCGTGGCAGCAAAGCTCGTGAGCTGAACAAAGAATATTCCAAGAATGAAGGATTTGGGGATGATTTTGGTGACTTTTTAATGGGATTGGATGATGTAGTGGAGCGTTGTATGGGTGGTGGTGGTGGCAATGACTCAGAGGGAAAGTTTAGCGATGGCAGCGAAGAAGATGACGATGATGCTCCGCCTCTGTATGAACATAACTCAGAGGAGGATGAAAGCGAAGACGATGATATGTATGCACACGATGATGATTTGTATGCACACCTTGACGAGGACGCTGCTCTTGCACTCCGAAATGACGATGCTGAAATAGCAGACCTTGAAGAAAAACTTGGATTGTCAACTTCGGCCTAAAGCAAAGAATAAGCTGAAGAAGGAGTTTGCCGGTATGTTTGCGGGATATGGAGAAGATTTTATTGACTTTCTGGATGAGTGTGATGATCTGGGTACAACAATCATGAGAAAGAGCAGAGATGGCAAGTTTTCTAGGAGGTGATGAAATTGACGGAGAGGAAGTGAATTCAGAAGATGAACAGAATGATTCTGGAGATCAGCGCAATTCTGAGCGGAGTGGAAGTGATTCTGATGATGATTTGGATGGTAGTGATGATGATAATGATGATGATGAGAGCAATGCTTCTGAGGGTACAGTCGAAGATCATGATAACGCTTTGACTTATCGTCCAAGTACGGGAGAAGATATTTATGGCAATGTAATTGACGATAAGTCAGGAAATACGGTGAAGCCAACAAAGTATGTGCCTCCACACTTGCGTAAGAAGCTGCAAGAAACGGAATCCAACGGTGAAGATAGTGATAGTGATGAGGTTGCAGATACTTCTTCCAAAGCTGATCCCGAAACCATTCTACAAATCAAAAGATCCTTGAACAACTCAGCTGAATCGTCTGTCGGAAAATACTATTGAATCTGTCTCTAAAGCATTATCGTCGCTATATTCGCAGTATCCCTTCCACGACGTCAATGATTGTTTGTGGGAGAATATGCGACTGGCTTGCGTCCCGCCTCATGCAGTGATGAGTGGTCTGATACCATTGTATGTTGCTGCAATATCTGGGGTTCATTGGCAAGGTGGTGATGGAATACAGCTTGGTGGATGTATTATTGAATGGTCTGTGAGGGAGTTACATGAATCGTTAGTGAAGGCAAGGCAGCCCAGTGATCTTCAAGATATGAATTCAACGATGAACAAAGAAGGTTCAAACTATCTCTTGGATTGTTTGTTATCTTTACAATTATGGCGTTGTTCACTGCACGCTAATTTATGGCCTTGTGAGAGATTTAGTCGCAAGCTTTAAAGAGGCTGATATCGAGGCACTGCTTTTGATACTGAGCCATTGTGGCCAACAGCTTCGTGCAGACGATCCCTCGGCCTTGAAAGAAATTGTGATTCTGGTAAAAGATCAAGCTCAAAAGCCTCGCGATGATGACCAGGCTGACTCGTCCCGCATCAACTTCATGCTTGACACTGTCATGTCGTTGAAGAATAACAAGCCAGGGAAGCAACAAGTTGTAATTCGTGAAAAGACAAATCAATTGAAGAAGGTAGTCGGAAGAATCAAAACTGCTGCTCCATCGTCATTAAAGGGAAAGAAGAGTGGATCGTGTCTGCGAGTATCTTTGCAAGATATTCTTGATGCAGAAAAGAAAGGACGTTGGTGGATGGTGGGTGCATCCTGGACTGGCAAGCAGCACAATCGGCAAGATGATTCTCTCGAGGCAGAAAGTGACGGAGATAGTCAAGATGCAGATGGAGATCAACCAGAAGAAGAAGACAAACTCATTGCTCTCGCATCGTCACAAAGAATGAACACTGACAATCGCAGAGCAGTCTTCTGCATCATTATGGGAAGTACTGACTATGATGACGCATTTGAAAAGTTGGTCCGAGCTGGAATGTTGAAGCCGAAAGTGGAGCGAGACGTTATACGTGTCCTAGTCCATTGCTGTGGAGAGGAAAAGGCATTCAACCCCTTCTATGGGTATCTTGCGATGAGAGTATGCGAGTACCAGAGGAAAAGCAATTTCACGTTGACGCTCACTTTCTGGGACACTTTCAAGCAGATGGATACATTTCCTGTGCGCAAAGTTGCAAACCTTGCGAAGCTATTGGCTTTGTTGGTTGGAGGTCGGGATGGGCAGTACTTGAATATTGGTGTGTTAAAGAGGATAGATTTTTCCCCAAGTGAAATTCAAGAGAATATTGCGATCTTCCTGACAATCTTTATGACAACCCTGTTTGAAAGCTCAGATAAAGATCGCATCAAAAGTGTGTTCACTTACGACACTGCTGCTCCTACTACTACTAAAATGAAAAAGAAGAAGACGTATGACTTTTTCGATTCTGAAGATGAGGATGATGACAAGGGAAAAGGCAAAACATCCCAGAAGGAGGATTTGAGTGAGTTGAGAGAAAGTATAGCAGTGTTTTTACTGCAGTACTTGAAGTCTAGCCCAAAGAATACGGAGGGAACACAGTTCCACAAGAACTTTTCTTTAGCCTTGAAGATCTGTGAGCAATCCAAATAATGTCTTGAAATGAATTAGTGCATTCAAGCCCAGCGCAGGTCGTAACTATTGTGCGAAGTCAGGGAAAGTGATGTTCTGAGCCTGCCACATTAATTTATCTAGTACAACACAGTAATTGCAAGGCATTTTTCCGTCTACTTCGTCAAACCAATAAATCTGTCTTCTATTCATCAGCCATCCAACAAAAAGGAAGGACAGCCTTTCCAACTTGCACCACATCCTCTCTTAGAGGATGTGTAAGTAGACAATGGTATTGTTTGGATTAGGAAGTCATCAAAAACTGTCCTGCTGGTGCCTGCAAGGGGCACCAAAAAGGGCAAAAGTTATTGTAGCGGGTCCGTGCCGGGGTTTGAACCCGGGACCTCCTGCACCCAAAGCAGGAATCATACCACTAGACCACACGGACTGTGCTCATTACCTGTTGAAATTAAATCCATCTCTAATATATAAAGTTTAATTGTAGACAAGTGTAAGAAGGGCTGCCGGTCTCAACTATGTACTATCGTACCTAGGTACTTATCTCTCAGAGTCTATTGTAGAGTGGATACTTTTGCTCAAGTTCTCTATTCAATTATTTCTCGAGCACTAGCCTCCTTTACATTCACATAGCTTTGCATCCACTTGATATTGTTTTTGACCAAAAATAGGTGATAACCCCTAGTACCAAGCAATGATGGCCTTCTTGCTATCCTATACCTATATATGGAAACACATTGGTCTGAAAGATCAGTTCACGATCGCTTTTCAGTCCATAAACTTCGACTCAGCTGAGATTCAAACATAGGTATATACGGTAAAGGATGTTGGTGTAATCCTGGCCTGCTTGAAAGATAGCAGGCTTGGGTGTGATCTGGGAAAAATAGCTATTGCAACACATGTTCGTTATCAATTAGCATAGATAATGAACATCGTAGAGGGCCCACCAGACGTACTTTCAATTTAAAATTTCTGTTACATAATATGTACATTCAAAGATATTCATATGTGCAGCACTTTACTTAGGTATATGATTGAGGTAACTGCATACATACCTTACCTCCGTGGACTGAGCCAACTATCCTAGTGTTTCGCTATTGTACAACTCGTCTCATAAAAAGAAAGTGAAGATCTCTTCCAAAGTAAAATAAATATAGCCGCGTGACAAGCCTCTCTCTAGAGAAACATGGCTGACGGGCAAAAAAAATAGGCTCACGGTCCGTGCCGGGGTTTGAACCCGGGACCTCCTGCACCCAAAGCAGGAATCATACCACTAGACCACACGGACGCCTGATCTGTCCCAACGCTTTGGCCATCATTATGTCAGCTTTTACCTACGGCAAAACAGCGATATGTACGTAGGAATAGTAGTACGAATTAAGTAACACCGCTTCCACTTTCTCTTCTTTTTTTTTTTTTTCACAGATAAATAAGTGATTAGTTTAGGATGGTATCCAACCACGGGAACCTGGGGTTGACACGTCTTGCTGAGAGATTTGTCAAGAGCTTGCCAGGAGTTTCAAGTCGTGTTTTACAAAATCTAGCGTTGAGGTGCGTTGATTGAGGATGGCCTGTTCCGTCAAAAACTTGCCGCCGACCCGTGTCACCAAGCGAAGCAGCATGTCACTCGTGGCGGTGGCAGCAAGTTTGCACGTTGGCGCAAGTTTTTGACGGAACAGGCCATCAGAAATCAACCTCAACGCACCTCAACGCTAGATTTTTTAGAACCACGACTTGAAACTCCTGGCAAGCTCTCGACAAATCGGCTGCTAACAAAAAGCAGCCACTGTCAACCCCAGGTTCCCGTGTTCCAACTTCCAACTACAAGCTCCATGATGTCTAAAAATACTTAGGCGTGAGCATGATGATAACAAGTTTGTGGTAGTACCTACACAAAATGCAATCTGTCAAAGAAAACCCAAATCCAGTGGTGCATACCACGAAGCGGTCGACCTCTACGCGATCCTCTACATTATCACAATCTCTCGGTTATGAAGCAATTAAACGGTATAATCTGGGTGCACCAACACCAACAATATCAATAACGCCAGACGAATTGTCATCACCCTTCACATCATCTTCATCCTATCTCTCTGCGCCTCCGACAGCAGAAGAACATAGCGTTGCAATTGCCTTGTCAGAAGCTGCGTACGTACCAGATGCAGATTCGTCATTAGATTTATTGCAACAAGCGGGTTTTGCACTGTTTCATCCACAACGGATACATAAAGAGTGTAGGGCAATTCGATTTCCATCATATTCGCCTGCTTCCGTAAAGAACCCTGTAACACATCCATCCTTAGATACAGATCGTAGTAGAGATGCAGATCATAGGAGAGAGGAGATTACGTCGGAAGAGGTTTTTGATATCATACGCAACATACAAGATCCTGAACATCCATTAACACTTGAGCAATTAAATGTTGTTAGGATGGACATGGTTGATGTAGTCGATTTAAGTGTTGCAAATGATGATGATGCAATGGATGGTCGACAGAGAAAGTTTTCAACAGTACATGTGCAATTTTGTCCTACAATACCACACTGTTCTATGGCCACGCTCATTGGACTATCCATCAGTGTGAAACTATTGAGATCTCTCCCACCTCGATTCAAGGTATCAATTAAGATTGAGCCAGGAACTCATGTGAGTGAACATGCCATAAACAAACAATTAGCCGATAAAGAGAGGGTACGAGCAGCATTGGAGAACGATCACCTTCTCGGTGTAGTGAATCGGTGCATTGCAGGGGGGATGAAGATGTAGAGAGCTTGATAAGATGATCTCGTGGAGCAGATTGGTGACCGGTGCATCAAAAATAATTTTAGATAAATTGTTCTACTACCATGGTTGTTCTATAGAACCAATGATTTATTCATGGCATCAGTCAGTGCATCGACTTCCCCATTTTCTTCTTCTTCGTCATCCTCGTCTTCAGAGTCTTCATCAGATAAATCATCGTCCGCTTCTCCATCAGAATCATTCTCTTCCATCTCTACCAATTTATTATCGAAAGCAACTTCAAGTTCTCCAACGATGCCTTCCGTGAAAGAATTACCATCTAAACAAATCTTTTTCAAGTTGGGCAAGTCTTTGCCATCAGGACCAAAGGCATCAATGAGGGCGCGGGCTCCAATAGCACCACACATTGTGTAGTTGAGCTGAAGTCTTTCAATTGAATGTCCATCCTCACTACCATGAAAGGCAGAAGCAATGTGAACCACACCCCTACTCGTAAGATCATTGTCATCCAAACATAGAACTTTCAATTTTCCTCCGCTGTCACGGATATAATCGGCGATTTGCTTTGCCCCTCGACGTTCCACGTTGTTACCACTCAAATCCAAATGTTCCAACGCTGAGTCACTTTCGAAGAGAGCATGACACACCTTCTTCACGCCATCATCTTCCAAATCGCAATCCCGAAGATCTAAATATGCGAGCGAAGTTGTACGTCCAAGAGCACGGAACAAGGCATCTTGACTGGCCTTGTTGGCAAAGTTGTTATCACAGAGATCCAACTTTTCCAAGTTGGCATTCCGTCCTTCCTCCAATGCTGCATCCAATGCTGAAGCTACAATGTCGCTCCCAGCCCTTCCTGCTCGAGTACTAGAGAATCGAATATCAGTCAGTTTCGAGCTCTTCTCTAAAATTCGTGCGAATTGTTTGCATCCACCTTCCCCCGACATGTTATTGTAAAAATGAATCTTTGTCAAGTTTGCTGCAAGACAACCTGTACCAGATTCATCATTGGTAAGGATATCTGCCACTTGTTCCATAGTAGCCTCGCTCAATCCATTGTTGCAGAGAGCCAACCGTTCCAATGATGGTTTGCTTAGGACAGTCTTGCACGCTCCAATTCCCTGCTGGCCAATAGCATTATCACTCAGATTGACATCTACAAGTTCGGCATCAACAAATGCATCACAGATAGTTTGCAGCACGTGTAATCCCATCTCAGTCATCCGTCCAGCAATTATATCATCCAACTCGGCATACAAAATTCCACTGGCTACAGATCGGCCACCCATGAAAGGCTCCTTCAAAAAGGCCGCGATAATATCCGCTGCCTCATCCGAAAAAGATTTATCCGAAAGACGAATCCGATCACACAATACAACATTTCCCAAGTCGTCTTCGTCGCCCAGTATTGCCTGAACTTCCGCGCGATGGGCGGTAAGTTGCTCTGTCCATAATGAGATGAATTCTTTGGCTTTGTCGGCCTCGACGAATTCACGTTGGCCGGGTACTTCGAGTTTTAGAGGTGCTAGTTGAGCCATTTTTATTGTTTATTGTTGCGTCCAATCCAACTGAAAGTTGCCTTTGTTATGCTTGATAGTGATAGCAACGGTCTTCAGAGAGGAAGATTTGAGATCGTTGTTTTGAGATCGAGAAGCACGAATAATCGAGGGGCGAGGGGCGAGGGTCGAGGGGCGGGCAACAAACGTTGCCTGTCCGTCCAAGAGTTCTTCAGCTATTTAGCTCAAACTTCTTGGCTTCTTTCTAAAAATGAAGAAAAGCAAGATCACTTTCGACTTTCACTTCGCCGAAATCGTCTCTGCCACCAAGACGCTCTTGTAGCAAGACGCTAGGGCGTCCTACGACACAGGGGACGTGTGACGTGAATTGTTATCATCTCGGTACTTCCGTCTTCGTCCAGGTCCAGAATAATGTCATTAAAATTTATAATGACCTACGACGGAGATGGATAGGCATCATTGAGACCGCCGCTCCCCCAGTACATAATTCATAGTCACTTAATAATAATGGAATCGGTATCTTGCCGCGTCATTGACCTGCACGGCCGACGGAGCGACGAGGCTGTGAGAGAGTTGACGTCGTTCTTTGAAACGATACGTGTCGCGGCAGCAAGAATAAACGCAGCGCCCTCATCTGCCTTTTACGTGACAGTCATCACTGGGTCGGGCTCACATAGCTCTCACGGACCGATACTGCGAAGTGTGGTCCAGCGTTTGATGGATAAGCGAGGAATGTCTTATCAATTGGAACGAGGAGGCGGGGCATTTCGAGTTAATGCTCTCTCTGGAATTGATTTGTATCGGCCAGATGAACCTTTGGATAGTAAAGTCGTTGTTGCTGATATTGATTCGTTCAATCAAATGGCGTTGGCGTCAAGAAGGAGGCACCATTCTCATCATGGGAGTTTTGCTAAGACTATTGGAATGATGCAACAACAGACGGTAGCTTCACGTTCGTCTCATGGACCATTGCAAAGACCGCCTCATAGAATGTCTGCGCCGGTAGCAGCTGCAAGGGCAACACCATATTATGACCCTTTGCCGCGTCAAGTTGCAGAGGAAGATACAAATCTAAGGACTGCTGTGGAAAAGAGTAGAAGTGAAAGAGATTATGAAGCTAGATTGCAAAGACAACATGAAGCAGAACTCGAACGTGCAATATCAGAAAGCATACATTCGTCACAAGAGATGATAAAAGGGCAAGAAAGTTTATTGAAATTGGTCTCACAGAGATCCATTGTAGATGAACAACGGCGTAAGGAACAAGCACAAAAAGAATTCGAAGAAGAACTGCTCAAAGCTATAGAACACTCACTTCAACTAGAAGATCTAAAAAGCGAGGAGGACGAAGAAACAAAAACGTCAGAAGAATACCTCCTACAAAAGGCATTGGCTGAGTCTGAGAAGGTGAAAACTCCGGAAGATGAGCTGCTGCAGAAAATATTGACGCAATCGCTACTGGAGCAACAGAGAATCGAAGAAGAGGAGCAAAAGCTGTTGGATAGGGCTAGTAAGTGATTCGTCTTGCCAGGCAAACAATAATAACCATGATTTGAGTGCTGAAGATGAAGAGGAGGAGTTGAAAAGAGTTATTGAAATGAGTAAGCAACTGTTTTAGGGGAGAAATATATAAATATATATGTAGATATTCATTGCATTAAGACCGAGAGGTCACTGCCTTCTTAAAAAGACTTTCCAAAGTAACAATAGCAAGTAAACATTAGTGACAATCTTGAAGCATTTGGTCCTTTTGATCGAGCGAGAGAGCATCTTATGGTTCCCGTGATCTTATGTACTTGTGCAGCAATATCGAACGCACTTTACACTTTACTTCTCACTTCTGGCGACTGCGCGTGCACTAACTACTGTGCTTGTGGCTCAATTGAGGCTCAATCGAGGAGTCCCTTCTTGCAAAAAATTAAGCGCAAAGGCGGAAGGCGAAGTGCAAGAATCAAAGCAATGATCTCATCACTTGTTGTTGTTGTTGTTTCACGCTAAACCAGTATTGTAATTTATACGCATCATAACACAATGAAAATCCAACGCTGCCAGCAGGGGCAGCGGCTGCGAATATTCTTGCTAGCAATCATCTCACGTAGCATCCTCCTCTTGGCCATGGCAATATCATGCGCCATTATTCCAGATTTTCATCCAGGTGATGATGTATTGCAATTCAATATGAGGCTTGAAGACCCAACGATGCTGCTGGTAGCGCTTGCTTTTGTTTACAGGGACATGCTTGTGATGATGGCGCAATAGCAAGACGGCATAGCTCCATACCAATGGAAATTTATGCGCAGACGATGATAATGATACAAAGCAACGCATCAGATATGATTGGATTGATCAATTCTATTCCTTCATCTTGCCACCGACAACCAAGTGGGATGCTGCAAGGTTCCTAACATTAAGTGTGGACCCATGGGCAAGATACTCTCCCCAACAAACAACATGCAGTGATGCTGAGGGGGGAACTACAACGTGCAATGCCACAGCCGCCGATGAATACAACAAAATATTCAATAAATCAGAGCAGGCACACGCCTTTTTGCCCTTGTTTCCACTCACAATTCGATTTACAGCAGGGTTACTCATAAAGTCAATACCGCACAATTTACTTCCATCAACATATGAAGCAACTGCTGCCATTACGGCAGTTATAGTCAACATGTTGGCGTTTGCTATTGCAGCAGTGTCATTGTATGACTTGACACTTTTCGTGTCCATGAGGAATAATCTTACAACATCCAAAGAAGACGAGACGAATACTAAAACAATCAATTACCGCGACATTTCCAAAACTACAGCAGAACTCTTTTGCGTCAATCCGGCAGGAGTATTCTTCACTACTGCTTACTCAGAGTCAGTATTTGCGATGCTAACATTCGCAGGTCATGCTGTAGCTGCAAGAGGGTTGTATTACAATGCCTCGTTGAGAATAAAAGGTGTAGATTCTACCCGATCTGGTATCCGATTGGGATCATATTATTGGGTTATATCGACTTTATTATGGGCATTGGCCTCGTACGTTCGATCTAATGGGACCTTCTCTTCAATATGGTGGATGCTGATTGGAATCGGACAGTGCTCTTCGTACATCTATACCGCGATGTCAGCAAAACGAAGCGACAATGTCTGCATAAAAGTAATGACGGCGAAATGCGTATTGATTCTTTGTTGCTACGGTATATTGGCATTGGCTGTAGCTTCACCAGTCTTCTATCATGACAAGAGGGGTTATCGCTTCCATTGCGTTGAGACAAGTAGTTCAGCATTCAACAAACCTGAATGGTGCATTCAGGCAGAAGATTCCGCCAAATTTTCTTTGTATGCATATGTTCAACGTAAGCATTGGAACGTAGGTTTACTGATGTACTTTGAAGTCAAACAAATACCGAATTTCATTCTTGCAGTGCCTATACTGTTACTGAGCTTTGGTGCGGCTACTTGCTGGATAGCAACGAGTTGGAATGAGCATATTGCACGTGGTGGTCCGGGCTATAAGAACTGTATAACTCTGAAGAATGTATTTTGGTGGGCATTCCAAGCATTGAGTTCATCTTCTGCTTCGGTAGATAGTATCTCAGCGGTATCCTACCCACCACAATTGCTACTAGGCCCATCGTGTCTTGCGTACTATGCAATTCTAGCCGGCTTCGCTTTAGTCGGTACATTTGTAGCCCACGTGCAGATATCAACACGACTCATTTGCTCATCGTGTCCTGCGTTGTACTGGTTCGTAACAAAACTTATTACAAATGAACAACTAAATGACGAACACAGAGAAAATATTGTCAGAAACATAATCACAACGCATCCGATATGGTTATACTTTGGTCTGTACAATATTTTGGGGGTCATAATGCACGTCAATTGGCTTCCATGGACATAACCAATTAACAATGACTTAATCTTCTCGCGCTGCATAAAAGAAGTAAAGCACAAATTGTACAAATGATGGATATCCAACTGAGCAATGTATTAACAGCTGTTACAATAACGAAACAAGATTCTGTCAGCGCAATCCTTGTTTGACGTTCAAATGTGCTTGTTTGATATCAACGCCGACTATAATGAGCCACTAGCAGCGGCTCATGCGCCTATTGATGAGGATAGATACGATTTGGATCATAGTCTTACTGCTGGCCAGCCCACACTGGACCTCTCGTATCAGCTACGACACTGTAGCATCGGTTCAGTCGGCTCATGCGCCTATTGATGACGATAGATACGATTTGGCTCAGAGTCTTACTGCTGGCCAACTCACACTGGACCTCTCGTATCAGCTACGACACTGTAGCATCGGTTCAGTCAGCGCAATCCTTGTTTGACGTTCAAATGTGCTTGTTTGATATCAACGCCGACTATAATGAGCCACAAGCAGCGGTTTATGCGCCTATTGATGACGATAGATACGATTTGGCTCAGAGTCTTACTGCTGGCCAGCCCTACACTGGACCTCTCGTATCAGCTACGACACTGTAGCATCGGTTCAGTCAGCGCAATCCTTGTTTGACGTTCAAATGTGCTTGTTTAATATCAACGCCGACTATAATGAGCCACTAGCAGCGGCTCATGCGCCTATTGATGACGATAGATACGATTTGGCAGAATAGTGGTGCTGCTCGCCAGCCCACACTGGACCTCTCGTATCAGCTACGACTACTGTAACATCGGTTCAGTCAGCGCAATCCTTGTTTGACGTTCAAATGTGCTTGTTTGATATCAACGCCGACTATAATGAGCCACTAGCAGCGGCTCATACGCCTATTGATGACGATAGATACGATTTGGCAAGAATGTGGTGCTGCACGCCAGCCTACACTGGACCTCTCGTATCATTTACGACACTGTAGCATCGGTTCATGTCAGCGCAATCCTTGTTTGACGTTCAAATGTGCTTGTTTGATATCAACGCCGACTATAATGAGCCACTAGCAGCGGCTCATGCGCCTATTGATGACGATAGATACGATTTGGCAGAATGTGGTGCTGCTCGCCAGCCCTACACTGGACCTCTCGTATCAGCTTACGACACTGTAACATCGGCTTCATGTCAGCGCAATCCTTGTTTGACGTTCAAATGTGCTTGTTTGATATCAACGCCGACTATAATGAGCCACTAGCAGCGGCTCATGCGCCTATTGATGACGATAGATACGATTTGGCTCAGAATGTCGTACTGCTGGCCAACTCACACTGGACCTCTCGTATCAGCTACGACACTGTAGCATCGGTTCAGTCAGCGCAATCCTTGTTTGACGTTCAAATGTGCTTGTTTGATATCAACGCCGACTATAATGAGCCACTAGCAGCGGCTTATGCGCCTAATTGATGACGATAGATACGATTTGGCTCAGAGTCTTACTGCTGGCCAGCCCACACTGGACCTCTCGTATCAGCTACGACACTGTAGCATCGGTTCAGTCAGCGCAATCCTTGTTTGACGTTCAAATGTGCTTGTTTGGTATCAACCTTTACTATAATGAGCCACTAGCAGCGGCTCAGGCGCCTATTGATGACGATAGATACGATTTGGCTCAGAGTCTTACTGCTGGCCAATTCACACTGGACCTCTCGTATCAGCTACGACACTGTAGCATCGGTTCAGTCAGCGCAATCCTTGTTTGACGTTGAAATGTGCTTGTTGTAACATCGGTTCAGTCAGCGCAATCCTTGTTTGACGTTCAAATGTGCTTGTTTGATATCAACGCCGACTATAATGAGCCACTAGCAGCGGCTCAGGCGCCTATTGATGACGATAGATACGATTTGGCAGAATGTGGTGCTGCTCGCCAGCCCACACTGGACCTCTCGTATCATTTACGACACTGTAACATCGCTTCTGTCAGCGCAATCCTTGTTTGACGTTCAAATGTGCTTGTTTGATATCAACGCCGACTATAATGAGCCACTAGCAGCGGCTCATGCGCCTATTGATGACGATAGATACGATTTGGCAAGAATGTGGTGCTGCTCGCCAGCCCACACTGGACCTCTCGTATCAGCTACGACACTGTAACATCGCTTCTGTCAGCGCAATCCTTGTTTGACGTTCAAATGTGCTTGTTTGATATCAACGCCGACTATAATGAGCCACTAGCAGCGGCTCATACGCCTATTGATGACGATAGATACGATTTGGCAAGAATGTGGTGCTGCTCGCCAGCCCACACTGGACCTCTCGTATCAGCTACGACACTGTAACATCGGCTTCATGTCAGCGCAATCCTTGTTTGACGTTCAAATGTGCTTGTTTGATATCAACGCCGACTATAATGAGCCACTAGCAGCGGTTTATGCGCCTATTGATGACGATAGATACGATTTGGATCAGAGTCTTACTGCTGGCCAGCCCACACTGGACCTCTCGTATCAGCTACGACACTGTAGCATCGGTTCAGTCAGCGCAATCCTTGTTTGACGTTCAAATGTGCTTGTTTGATATCAACCTTTACTATAATGAGCCACTAGCAGCGGCTCATGCGCCTATTGATGACGATAGATACGATTTGGCTCAGAGTCTTACTGCTGACCAACTCACACTGGACCTCTCGTATCAGCTACGACACTGTAGCATCGGTTCAGTCAGCGCAATCCTTGTTTGACGTTCAAATGTGCTTGTTGTAACATCGGTTCAGTCAGCGCAATCCTTGTTTGACGTTCAAATGTGCTTGTTTGATATCAACGCCGACTATAATGAGCCACTAGCAGCGGCTCATGCGCCTATTGATGACGATAGATACGATTTGGCAGAATGTGGTGCTGCTCGCCAGCCCACACTGGACCTCTCGTATCAGCTACGACACTGTAACATCGCTTCTGTCAGCGCAATCCTTGTTTGACGTTCAAATGTGCTTGTTTGATATCAACGCCGACTATAATGAGCCACTAGCAGCGGCTCATGCGCCTATTGATGACGATAGATACGATTTGGCAAGAATGTGGTGCTGCTCGCCAGCCCACACTGGACCTCTCGTATCAGCTACGACACTGTAACATCGCTTTAGTCGGCGCAATCCTTGTTTGACGTTCAAATGTGCTTGTTTGATATCAACGCCGACTATAATGAGCCACTAGCAGCGGCTCATGCGCCTATTGATGACGATAGATACGATTTGGCTCAGAGTCTTACTGCTGGCCAACTCACACTGGACCTCTCGTATCAGCTACGACACTGTAGCATCGGTTCAGTCAGCGCAATCCTTGTTTGACGTTCAAATGTGCTTGTTTGATATCAACGCCGACTATAATGAGCCACTAGCAGCGGCTCATGCGCCAATTGATGACGATAGATACGATTTGGATCAGAGTCTTACTGCTGGCCAGCCCACACTGGACCTCTCGTATCAGCTACGACACTGTAACATCGCTTATGTCTGCGCAATCCTTGTTTGACGTTCAAATGTGCTTGTTTGGTATCAACGCCGACTATAATGAGCTACTAGCAGCGGCTCATGCGCCTATTGATGACGATAGATACGATTTGGCTCAGAGTCTTACTGCTGGCCAACTCACACTGGACCTCTCGTATCAGCTACGACACTGTAGCATCGGTTCAGTCAGCGCAATCCTTGTTTGACGTTCAAATGTGCTTGTTTGATATCAACGCCGACTATAATGAGCCACTAGCAGCGGCTCATGCGCCTATTGATGACGATAGATACGATTTGGCAGAATGTGGTGCTGCTGGCCAGCCCACACTGGACCTCTCGTATCAGCTACGACACTGTAACATCGCTTCTGTCAGCGCAATCCTTGTTTGACGTTCAAATGTGCTTGTTTGATATCAACGCCGACTATAATGAGCCACTAGCAGCGGCTCATGCGCCTATTGATTACGATAGATACGATTTGGCAAGAATGTGGTGCTGCTCGCCAGCCCACACTGGACCTCTCGTATCAGCTACGATACTGTAACATCGCTTCTGTCGGCGCAATCCTTGTTTGACGTTCAAATGTGCTTGTTTGATATCAACGCCGACTATAATGAGCCACTAGCAGCGGCTCATGCGCCTATTGATGACGATAGATACGATTTGGCAAGAATGTGGTGCTGCTCGCCAGCCTACACCGGACCTCTCGTATCAGCTACGACACTGTAGCATCGGTTCAGTCAGCGCAATCCTTGTTTGACGTTCAAATGTGCTTGTTTGATATCAACGCCGACTATAATGAGCCACTAGCAGCGGCTCATGCGCCTATTGATGACGATAGATACGATTTGGCTCAGAGTCTTACTGCTGGCCAACTTACACTGGACCTCTCGTATCAGCTACGACACTGTAGCATCGGTTCAGTCAGCGCAATCCTTGTTTGACGTTCAAATGTGCTTGTTTGATATCAACGCCGACTATAATGAGCCACAAGCAGCGGTTTATGCGCCTATTGATGACGATAGATACGATTTGGATCAGAGTCTTACTGCTGGCCAACTCACACTGGACCTCTCGTATCAGCTACGACACTGTAGCATCGGTTCAGTCAGCGCAATCCTTGTTTGACGTTCAAATATGCTTGTTTAATATCAACGCCGACTATAATGAGCCACTAGCAGCGGCTCAGGCGCCTATTGATGACGATAGATACGATTTGGCAAGAATGTGGTGCTGCTCGCCAGCCCACACTGGACCTCTCGTATCAGCTACGACACTGTAACATCGGTTCAGTCAGCGCAATCCTTGTTTGACGTTCAAATGTGCTTGTTTGATATCAACGCCGACTATAATGAGCCACTAGCAGCGGCTCATGCGCCTATTGATGACGATAGATACGATTTGGCAGAATGTGGTGCTGCACGACAGCCTACACTGGACCTCTCGTATCATTTACGACACTGTAGCATCGGTTCAGTCAGCGCAATCCTTGTTTGACGTTGAAATGTGCTTGTTTGATATCAACGCCGACTATAATGAGCCACTAGCAGCGGCTCATGCGCCTATTGATGACGATAGATACGATTTGGCAGAATGTGGTGCTGCTCGCCAGCCCACACTGGACCTCTCGTATCAGCTACGACACTGTAACATCGCTTCTGTCAGCGCAATCCTTGTTTGACGTTCAAATGTGCTTGTTTGATATCAACGCCGACTATAATGAGCCACTAGCAGCGGCTCATGCGCCTATTGATGACGATAGATAACGATTTGGCAAGAATGTGGTGCTGCACGCCAGCCCACACTGGACCTCTCGTATCAGCTACGACACTGTAGCATCGGTTCAGTCAGCGCAATCCTTGTTTGACGTTCAAATGTGCTTGTTTGATATCAACGCCGACTATAATGAGCCACTAGCAGCGGCTCATGCGCCTATTGATGACGATAGATACGATTTGGCTCAGAGTCTTACTGCTGGCCAACTTACACTGGACCTCTCGTATCAGCTACGACACTGTAGCATCGGTTCAGTCAGCGCAATCCTTGTTTGACGTTCAAATGTGCTTGTTTGATATCAACGCCGACTATAATGAGCCACAAGCAGCGGTTTATGCGCCTATTGATGACGATAGATACGATTTGGATCAGAGTCTTACTGCTGGCCAACTCACACTGGACCTCTCGTATCAGCTACGACACTGTAGCATCGGTTCAGTCAGCGCAATCCTTGTTTGACGTTCAAATATGCTTGTTTAATATCAACGCCGACTATAATGAGCCACTAGCAGCGGCTCAGGCGCCTATTGATGACGATAGATACGATTTGGCAAGAATGTGGTGCTGCTCGCCAGCCCACACTGGACCTCTCGTATCAGCTACGACACTGTAACATCGGTTCAGTCAGCGCAATCCTTGTTTGACGTTCAAATGTGCTTGTTTGATATCAACGCCGACTATAATGAGCCACTAGCAGCGGCTCATGCGCCTATTGATGACGATAGATACGATTTGGCAGAATGTGGTGCTGCACGACAGCCTACACTGGACCTCTCGTATCATTTACGACACTGTAGCATCGGTTCAGTCAGCGCAATCCTTGTTTGACGTTGAAATGTGCTTGTTTGATATCAACGCCGACTATAATGAGCCACTAGCAGCGGCTCATGCGCCTATTGATGACGATAGATACGATTTGGCAGAATGTGGTGCTGCTCGCCAGCCCACACTGGACCTCTCGTATCAGCTACGACACTGTAACATCGCTTCTGTCAGCGCAATCCTTGTTTGACGTTCAAATGTGCTTGTTTGATATCAACGCCGACTATAATGAGCCACTAGCAGCGGCTCATGCGCCTATTGATGACGATAGATAACGATTTGGCAAGAATGTGGTGCTGCACGCCAGCCCACACTGGACCTCTCGTATCAGCTACGACACTGTAGCATCGGTTCAGTCAGCGCAATCCTTGTTTGACGTTCAAATGTGCTTGTTTGATATCAACGCCGACTATAATGAGCCACTAGCAGCGGCTCATGCGCCTATTGATGACGATAGATACGATTTGGCTCAGAGTCTTACTGCTGGCCAACTTACACTGGACCTCTCGTATCAGCTACGACACTGTAGCATCGGTTCAGTCAGCGCAATCCTTGTTTGACGTTCAAATGTGCTTGTTTGATATCAACGCCGACTATAATGAGCCACAAGCAGCGGTTTATGCGCCTATTGATGACGATAGATACGATTTGGATCAGAGTCTTACTGCTGGCCAACTCACACTGGACCTCTCGTATCAGCTACGACACTGTAGCATCGGTTCAGTCAGCGCAATCCTTGTTTGACGTTCAAATATGCTTGTTTAATATCAACGCCGACTATAATGAGCCACTAGCAGCGGCTCAGGCGCCTATTGATGACGATAGATACGATTTGGCAAGAATGTGGTGCTGCTCGCCAGCCCACACTGGACCTCTCGTATCAGCTACGACACTGTAACATCGGTTCAGTCAGCGCAATCCTTGTTTGACGTTCAAATGTGCTTGTTTGATATCAACGCCGACTATAATGAGCCACTAGCAGCGGCTCATGCGCCTATTGATGACGATAGATACGATTTGGCAGAATGTGGTGCTGCACGACAGCCTACACTGGACCTCTCGTATCATTTACGACACTGTAGCATCGGTTCAGTCAGCGCAATCCTTGTTTGACGTTGAAATGTGCTTGTTTGATATCAACGCCGACTATAATGAGCCACTAGCAGCGGCTCATGCGCCTATTGATGACGATAGATACGATTTGGCAGAATGTGGTGCTGCTCGCCAGCCCACACTGGACCTCTCGTATCAGCTACGACACTGTAACATCGCTTCTGTCAGCGCAATCCTTGTTTGACGTTCAAATGTGCTTGTTTGATATCAACGCCGACTATAATGAGCCACTAGCAGCGGCTCATGCGCCTATTGATGACGATAGATAACGATTTGGCAAGAATGTGGTGCTGCACGCCAGCCCACACTGGACCTCTCGTATCAGCTACGACACTGTAGCATCGGTTCAGTCAGCGCAATCCTTGTTTGACGTTCAAATGTGCTTGTTTGATATCAACGCCGACTATAATGAGCTACTAGCAGCGGCTCATGCGCCTATTGATGACGATAGATACGATTTGGCTCAGAGTCTTACTGCTGGCCAACTCACACTGGACCTCTCGTATCAGCTACGACACTGTAGCATCGGTTCAGTCAGCGCAATCCTTGTTTGACGTTCAAATGTGCTTGTTTGATATCAACGCCGACTATAATGAGCCACTAGCAGCGGCTCAGGCGCCTATTGATGACGATAGATACGATTTGGCAAGAATTGTCACAGTCACCTGGACACGAATCTTATTTCATACTCTATGTTTTTCGTTTCTTGTTTTATCGGATTTAAAAGTTGGCGCCCTTATCAACAAGGGCTGCTCTGTTGCAGCTTGAACGTACATCTACTTTCAGTCAAACTAATCATAATAATATCTTTGTTATCTACATCAATTGATATATCAATCTTATCCAATCCAACTGTATACTTAGTTGGAAGGGACACTGTAAATTTACACCCATATAACTGTCTTAACCATTACCATGTCAACTTCGAGAAACGCTTGGCTTCTAGCCATCAAAATCCAACAGAATCAAATCACCGCCTCTTCTCATGAGCAACTCATCAACAAACACAACTACGCAGAACAAGAACTTGAGGGTCGACGTGCTGATGGCAGCACGAAGAAGTCGAAGTTCATCAAAATCGGCTCAAAATCGGCTCTAGGCGATCAAGCGGAACTATTCATCTTACAAAACGAGACCTACGTTAAGTTCTGTACCCAAGTCCAATGGGCGCCCGAGACCGTATTCGAAACCTACGAAAGTGATATTCTCGTGGGAACCCTCAAGACCATCTGGGACACTACTCGAGCAAATGGACACTTCTGGTATGATCCAAACCACCCAGACGCCGAGACTATGGATGGCTTCATCCGTCTTCTCGGGTCTGTGTTTATTCAGTGGAGTAAGCATGACTCTCCTGGTGACTCTTTGGCTACGAGAATTATGAGTCTCGAATGGAAGAACCATCACTACCGCGGTACTTTCTATGATCCTCAGGATTTCAAGCGCCGCCTCTCTGCTCTTTGGTTGCTCTGCGACATGCTCCCTCATACCGGTCCGGCAACTACTGATAATGCTAAGCTCAAAGCGGTTTGGAACGGCCTCACTGACGATGCCCAGCTCTACATCAAAGACGAACAAAGAGAGGATCCGTTTGATGCCGCTAATGGAGGAGCAAACGAGATGGACTGGACGGATGTCTTTGACCTCCTCCAGCCCTATTGGAATCGAGAATTCAAGAAAATCTCAGATAACTATCAAGAGAAGAAAAGAAAGAGAGAGGATGATGATGAGAACGATGATGATGCGAATGATGATGGAAGGAAGAATAGACGCCGAAAGAATAAATATCGCAACGGTGACAAGCGCAATGGTAATCAGCGCAATGGAGGAAGTAAAGGTGGCGACAAAGGTGATGACCGTGGAACAGGGAAAAATCCCTTCTACAGTCAGTGCAAGTTTCACGACAACCACAAACACCAGTACAAGGATTGCATCTTTTGTCCTACTGGGCCTAAGTTTGATGCAGACAAGGCTAAGAAGTTCTACGATAGTGGAAGGGCCCCAGATTGGTACAAGAAAACCTACGAGAAGAAGGTCCTTAATAGCAATGGTCCACCTCAACAGCAGCAATACTTCGTTCAACCTCAACTTCAACAACAACAAGGCGTCTACATGGCAATGCCAACAGCTGCTTCTGCCTCCCAATCGCAACAACAACTTCAACTTCCGCCTCCACCAAGTCAGATAGCTCCTACCTTCACTACAAGCACGGCAAATCCTGCCCCTGCTCAAGGAGGCCAACGCCTCTATACTATGCAAACGGATGCGAATGGAAACAATTATTTTGTTCAGGCTCAGCTGTGAAACGCCGACCCTTTGGGAACTTATTCAATATCAACTACTACTTCTGAATCTATTACTGGCTATGCAAATGGTCCTAAGGCGTTGCAGTTCCAAGAGAACATGAACGCGGCGAGTGCGAACTCCGCAGTAAAACCAGACTGCGTAAGAGTACACAGGACAGCCATTACGGCAGAGTCCATCGTCAGGGATAATCTTTACCCAACGAACAGTGGCCGTCATTGCGACAAATGTCATTGCGACTATTCTATGGCCCCGGGATACGAATTCTCGCAGACGTGCCTTGCCGTCACCAACAACAGTGCCAATGAGAATGCTAATTGCGATCTCGCACAAATATTTACCCAAATTTTCGATGATAATGCAACCGATCGCCTAATTGATGGCGTGACAGCGACGAATGATTTCGTCAACTTAGAACTGGCGATGATTGACTCCCCTGAATACAATGTCTTCTGGCAAAACCCTGTCAATCCGGAACCGCGGCCTTGGGATTATTCAATTTTTCCAAGCACTGGCATTGAAGTCAGCCAAGTTGAGCTGGCTCCATTGGGAAATGAACTCGATCTTCCTTCAGTACCAAATACCTGCAATGAAATTCAAGTCGATCCACAGTTCAGTGTCGAGTTTGACTACAGCACCGTGAAGGTCGTATATAAAACTGACCATCGTGGTGTCTCAGTTCCGATGGCCACTGCTTATTGCTTGGTCAAATCCGTCAATGGTGTTAGAAGCAATCGCTTTGTGAAATGCCTATTCGATACAGGTGCGTCCACTTCGATGGCTCATCGAAGTGTACTGCCTCTGCAAGCACCTATCAAGCCTGCGCCAATATCTACCTTGTGCAACACCATCGCTGGTAACTACCAACCTGTCGGTCTACTAACTCTTGAAGAGATGCGTTTTCCTGAATTCGATGCAAATTTGTCGGTGACCTCCCATGATTTCTTGGTCTTTGATTCTAAATGCAGTTTCGATCTGATCCTTGGTAATGATTTCCTCCACAAGATTGGTCTCAAGATTCATCTCGACTCCTTGGAACTCGAATGGCTGGGAAAGAAAGTACCTATGAATTCCAACTTCACCAAGGATCGAATCACAGCAGCTGTGAACAGCTGCTTGCTTGAGGAGGAAGAGAGAGATCTTAACAACTATCTCGACACCTTTGCCACTGCGATTGCTGATGCTACCTACCAAGAAATGAATGTCCAACAAGCCATCAAAGACAATTGTGGTCACTTGACGACGTCCCAGCAAAATGATCTTCGTGCCCTGCTCTTCAAGCATTACAAGCTTTTCGATGGCACGCTGCGTACCTACAAAGGAGGGAAGATGGATATCGAATTGGAGGAAGGTGCTAGACCAGTCCATCGACGGCCTTATCCGACGCCTAGAATACATTTGGAAACCTTCAAGAAGGAACTGTTTCGGATGGTGGAGATCAATGTTTTGGAGAAAGTTACTGGCCCAACAGCTTGGGCACTCCCTACCTTCCCTGTTGCCAAGAAAGATGGAACAATTCGGGTCGTCTCGGATCTTCGTGAACTCAATAAAGTGATCAAGCCTCGCGACTATACTCTACCAATCATTCATGACCTCATTCGCCAACGCTCAGGGTTTAAGTTTATGACGAAAATCGATCTGAGTATGATGTTCTATGCCTTTGAACTCACTGAACGTGCGAAGAACCTTGCCGTTATTTCAACACCGTTCGGTCTGTTCCGCTATACACGTGCTCCAATGGGTCTTCGTAATTCCCCTGCCTTCGCTCAAGCGGCGATCGAACAGTGTCTTGAGGGTATTCCTGATGTGTGTGCCTATATCGATGACATCGCGATCTGGTCTGATTCTTGGGAGGATCATTTGAAAACTCTTGAACAAGTTTTCTCTCGTCTGGAGGAGGCTGGTTTTAGTGTCAACCCCCTCAAGTGCGAATTTGGTATTTCGGAAGGGGATTTCTTGGGTCATTACCTCACACAAGATGGTATCAAGCCCTGGCAAAAGAAAGTTCAAGCCGTCCTCGACCTTCAACGACCTACGAATGCAAGTGAAGTGAGAACCTTTGTTGGACTCATCAATTGGTACCGTGACTTTTGGCCGAGACGAAGTCATTTATTATCTCCCTTCACTCAATTGATCCGTGGTCTGAAAGAGAAGAAAGCCCCTATTGAATGGAACGATCATCTTGAGAAGTGCTTTAATGAAGTGAAGAATGTTATTGCCGCGGATGCTCTTTGTGCCTACCCTGATCACAACCACCCTTTTGAAATCTACACGGACAGCAGTGACTATCAGTTGGGTGCTGCTATCTTGCAAGGTGGTCGGCCTGTTGCCTACTATTCCAAGCGCCTGACGGGCCCCCAAACTCGTTATTCTACGATGGAAAAGGAGATGTTAGCTTTAGTTGCCACACTGCAGGAGTACCGCACTATGTTATTTGGTGCCAAAATCAAGCTCTTTACTGACCATCGCAATCTCACCTTTGCCAACCTAACCAATCAGCGCGTCCTTCGCTGGCGCTGCTTCCTCGAGACCTTTAATGCTGAATGGCATTATCACCCAGGAAAACTGAATGTCCTCGCGGATGCTTTTAGCCGTCTACCCAAGTTTGATTATTCTGGCCGTGAGGAGAGGAAGGATGATCTGCCCTCAACTCCAACTCCGTTCAATCCAGATCCTGAAGCCCCGTCAGTCTTTGAAGAACAACTGTCGGAACTTGCCAGTGAAGATGAATTCCCGATCAATCATGTCCAAGTCCTAATGAATCTCCCTTCTACCGTTCAGAACCCCCTCAGGTATGAATGGCTAGCGGAAACGCAAGCCAGCTGTGAAGCATTACAACAGCGCCTTACTCAAGATCCCACTCGGTATCACCGCAAGCCTTTTGGCCGCAACAACATCGAGCTTATCTGCTACAGCCCCACTCCTGAAGAGGAATCGAGCCTCAAAATAGTCCTTACTGATGAGACGGTTGATGCGGCAGTTGAGTACTTTCATCTCCTGCTCAATCACCCTGGATCAAAGTCTCTCTCCCATGCCCTTGCCAAGTTCTACCATCCTCAGCTAGCCGCCCGAATAGCAGCTTTTGCATGCGACATTTGTCAGCGAACCAAGAGAGGTGAGAGAGGATATGGCCATCTGCCCCCACGATCTGTCGAGGATTTGTATCCTTGGAAACAATGTGATGTTGACCTTATTGGTCCTTGGTACGTAAGTACCTCCGGTCGCACCGGCAAGTCCTACGAGTTTTATGCCCTTACGGCTATTGATCGAGCTACTGGATTTCCAGATGGAATCATCATCAAGCGCAAGACAAGCGAAAATGTTGCTCGCAAGTTCAATGAAGTCTGGCTTTCAAGATACCCAAGACCCGAAGTCTGTGCCCATGACCAAGGAGGTGAATTTATCGGCCCTGAGTTTCAATCTCTTCTTCATGACGCAGGAATCGCATCGGCACCCTCTACAGCTCGTAATCCACAAAGCAATGCAATTGTGGAGCGCCTTCATTTAACAATGGGTAACCGCATTCGAGCCCAGCTTGCCAATGAGAATCCTCGTACCTTAACTGAAGCCGAAAATATCATGTCCACGATCTTACAAGACACCCTTCATTCAATTCGGATGACTCCTTCTGAGTCTACTGGCTATGCTCCTGGTTCACTGTCAGCACCACCCCACACTGGACCTCTCGTATCAGCTACGACACTGTAACATCGCTTCTGTCAGCGCAATCCTTGTTTGACGTTCAAATGTGCTTGTTTGATATCAACGCCGACTATAATGAGCCACTAGCAGCGGCTCATGCGCCTATTGATGACGATAGATACGATTTGGCAAGAATGTGGTGCTGCTCGCCAGCCCACACTGGACCTCTCGTATCAGCTACGATACTGTAACATCGCTTCTGTCAGCGCAATCCTTGTTTGACGTTCAAATGTGCTTGTTTGATATCAACGCCGACTATAATGAGCCACTAGCAGCGGCTCATGCGCCTATTGATGACGATAGATACGATTTGGCAAGAATGTGGTGCTGCTCGCCAGCCTACACCGGACCTCTCGTATCAGCTACGACACTGTAGCATCGGTTCAGTCAGCGCAATCCTTGTTTGACGTTCAAATGTGCTTGTTTGATATCAACGCCGACTATAATGAGCCACTAGCAGCGGCTCATGCGCCTATTGATGACGATAGATACGATTTGGCTCAGAGTCTTACTGCTGGCCAACTTACACTGGACCTCTCGTATCAGCTACGACACTGTAGCATCGGTTCAGTCAGCGCAATCCTTGTTTGACGTTCAAATGTGCTTGTTTGATATCAACGCCGACTATAATGAGCCACAAGCAGCGGTTTATGCGCCTATTGATGACGATAGATACGATTTGGATCAGAGTCTTACTGCTGGCCAACTCACACTGGACCTCTCGTATCAGCTACGACACTGTAGCATCGGTTCAGTCAGCGCAATCCTTGTTTGACGTTCAAATGTGCTTGTTTAATATCAACGCCGACTATAATGAGCCACTAGCAGCGGCTCAGGCGCCTATTGATGACGATAGATACGATTTGGCAAGAATGTGGTGCTGCTCGCCAGCCCACACTGGACCTCTCGTATCAGCTACGACACTGTAACATCGGTTCAGTCAGCGCAATCCTTGTTTGACGTTCAAATGTGCTTGTTTGATATCAACGCCGACTATAATGAGCCACTAGCAGCGGCTCATGCGCCTATTGATGACGATAGATACGATTTGGCAGAATGTGGTGCTGCACGCCAGCCTACACCGGACCTCTCGTATCATTTACGACACTGTAGCATCGGTTCAGTCAGCGCAATCCTTGTTTGACGTTGAAATGTGCTTGTTTGATATCAACGCCGACTATAATGAGCCACTAGCAGCGGCTCATGCGCCTATTGATGACGATAGATACGATTTGGCAGAATGTGGTGCTGCTCGCCAGCCCACACTGGACCTCTCGTATCAGCTACGACACTGTAACATCGCTTCTGTCGGCGCAATCCTTGTTTGACGTTCAAATGTGCTTGTTTGATATCAACGCCGACTATAATGAGCCACTAGCAGCGGCTCATGCGCCTATTGATGACGATAGATAACGATTTGGCAAGAATGTGGTGCTGCTCGCCAGCCCACACTGGACCTCTCGTATCAGCTACGACACTGTAGCATCGGTTCAGTCAGCGCAATCCTTGTTTGACGTTCAAATGTGCTTGTTTGATATCAACGCCGACTATAATGAGCCACTAGCAGCGGCTCATGCGCCTATTGATGACATAGAAACTATTTGGCTCAGAGTCTTACTTTTTGCTATCTCACAGTATAGCTCTCGTATCAGCTACGACACTGTAGCATCTCTTCTGTCGGCGCAATCCTTGTTTGACGTTCAAATGTGCTTGTTTGGTATCAACCTTTACTATAATGAGACACTAGAAGTGGCTCATGCGCCTATTGATGACAGTAGATACGATTTGGCAGAATGTGGTGCTGCTGGCCAGCCCATATTGGACCTCTCGTATCATTTACGAGACTTTAGCATTGCTTCTGTCAACGTATCTTCTTTATGATATACGAATGTTCTTACTTATTTTTGCATTCTAAAATAACTAGCCACTAGAAGTGCTCTTGCTCGTATTGATATTGGTGACGATGATGTCATGACTTAATGTTGTTCTGCCTGCCATTTGTATCTACTGGTTTGGTCCATTTTGTCATTAGAACCAGTCAACGGCATCCTACTGCTTCTGAATATTAGTTCTTTAGTTAATAACTTAGCACATTTAATTTTACCTCCTTAGTTCTCTTCAACATCACTGTACAATTAAAAGATCATTAAGCTTCAGACTATTCAGCGGCTACTTGAATCTCATCGAGTGAATATAAAGCATTTGACTCTGGTACAGATTCTGCAGTCGACGAAACGCCGATAGTACTTGACACTGTCGTTAGTAGCGCCTTCGAACGGAGCTTTTCTCTCTTGTGTGCTCGTAGCGCATGTATTATTTGAGTCGTCTCAGTACTTACTTGATCGCCATCTCTTAGATCGCTCTCGAATTCCTCCAACTCTAAAATTTCCCGTAGGATTTCAGTTTGTGTGATTTCATTGTCAATCTCACTCCTCAATTTAGTTTCCATCGCCTCTCTTTGTTGACGGAGTCTTACTAGCTGTGTCTTCAGTTCCCATTCCAGCTTCGTATTTGATTCTTTTGCTTTCATCAATTCATTTTTGAGATTCTTTAAGTGGAAAGGGTTTAATGAAGAACATAGATCCAATATGAAGTGACCAAAACCAAATTCACCAAACAGGCATCCTTGTTCTGCAGCATCATCAGAGCTAACTTGAACTAAATCATAATCTGTCTGCTGTCGTTGATTTTCTTCCTGCCGGTAACTTTCTGCACACTCACGGGCGTACTCAGAGTAGTCTGGCTTGGCAGAGTGTTCATGATCATCACGATTATCTGCCTCGTCACTTACTTCCCATGGGTATAGATCTTTGTTGGCCGGCTCATCTTGCCCAGCTTCTGATGATCGTTTATTTTGGTCGGATTTGACCTCATTGCTGCAAACAGCCCCGCAGTTGAAGTTGCAAACCCCATCCACAGCCGCTGCCGTCGTGGTGGTAGGCTTTACAATGTCCATTAACAATCCGATGCTAGTATTATTATTCGTCATAACAGAGAGAATGATTTTATTTATGCAGTCTACAAGTGCAAGTGCAAGTTAGCGTGCAAGTGGATCGTTCTCTTGGTTCTCTTTGCGCCTTACCACCATCATCACTTGAAGGCCCTGCAAGCAGTGCGCTGTTGGCTGCTGCAAAGGCAAAGAAGGGGGGCCCGATGTTGATCCCATATCTCGCCAAAGAAGGGTCTTTTCTCAAAAATGAGAATAGATTCCTCTTTTAAAAGAAGAAGTAAGGGGAGAAAAGGAGGAACTCAACAAGATTTCCGATACAGCGAACGGCAGTCTACTGGCGGGAACTAAATCGTACCTCGCCGCGGTACGATTTATCAAATTTTACGCACAAAACACTAACAACATGAAAAGAGTCATATATTTGGCCATGATACTCGACGAAAATACATATAGCAGCCTAAACATAGAATCCCAAACAGTATATATATATTATATGATGCAGAAGAGACTATAGTTCGTCGAGATGGAGCACCTATCGACAAATTTGGGACCAATAACTGCTATTTCGATCTAGAATGACGCATGTCTACGGCATATCTGCATGCCTGCGCTGCTGCTGCTATGCGAGTATACTACATACAACGTTGACCAGTGGTTCTATCGAAAGCTACTTGTCTATACTATCATATTATGGTCGATTATTTGGGATAGGCGTTGACATGGAGGCTCAGAACCATGATATTAGGGTGTAGAATGCGTCTTTTTTGTGTTTTGTTAGTGATTTGTGTGGAGATTTCTTCGTGGTACGATTTATTTCCGGTACGATTTAGTTCCCGCCAGTAGCAGTCATACTTAGACGAGGTCGGATATTGAATAATTGATAAAGTCGGAGAGCAGCATCTACTTACGGGTAGGCTCAGACAGGGATACTTGATTCCTACAACATCAATACAGCATCTCTGAAGTTGTAGAATTGGCCACAAAAGAATAGGAGTTGCTACTACTACTACTTCCGCAATTATAGTAAACACATTTCATGACGACTGACTGAACAATAAATGAAGAAATTCAATACTTATCAAAATCAATCAAATCAGATAACGAAGCATTAATTTGCATTGGTCAATGTACGAACCTACAGGCTACTGTTTTAGCCTGCCATTGCTCTCGATTTGTAATATGACGACTATGATGTCCTTTGGCGAATTCGAACAATACAAAGGGTACTGAAGAAACAGTATAAACATGATACAATGCTTAATATGGCAGTACAAGAGGATCAAGTGCAGGTCAGTCTATACCACAGTGAAGCTGCATTTTCACAGAATTCGTGCTTCCGATTTAATCTATTTTTAGCCTATAGTTAAACATCACCCCAGTAGAAGATCAGTATACCTTCCGATTCTGCATCGACAGTGCAATTCAAATGCCTCTTCTTTGCAAGCTCAATTATCATCTCGTTTTCTATGTTGAACCATTTATTATGTCTACTCAGCACAAATCTACCATCTGGTTTTTGCAATAGGCATGCAACAGTATCAAATAAAGGTTCGATGCTAGACTCAGTGTAGATTACGTCTGCGCCAATAATAACATCATAATGCTGCTGACCATTGCTTTCTAAGAATTTCTCAGCGTGACCTGTTCCCCATAGCAGCTGCCGACATGTAATTCTACTTTGGTCTACGTCATCGCCATCACCTCTCGTAGATTTGCAATTGCTGCTTACATTCTCCCTCATTTTTTCCAATGCGTGGCTATCTCCATCGGTCATTGTAACTTGTTTTGCACCTAACCAATGTGCTGTGATACCACATAATCCCAAACCGGCTCCAACTTCTAGCACTCGTTTTTGCAATAGTATTTCAGGTTGTGCTTGGAGATAATTGGATAACCGCGGTGCCGCTTGCCATAGTGTGACCCCTGTGCTGCGATCGGTTTCATTACTGTCTAGTTTGAACCCACGTAAAAATATTGATTTTGTTTCCTTGCCAATCTTGATTTTGTAATCGAAGTGTTGTCGAGGATCAGAGTTTCCGAATAGATCTAGGAAATGATGATTGCTATTACTGCTCTCATCCTTTGTGGCGTCATCGCCCCAGCCGTCAGGAGCTTCGATCCATTCTGTCTCTTGTTGATCCATTGTAAATTACATATGTCTATTGCATCGATGACCCTGCTCTCCGCTGCTCATTGACTGCTAGAGATAGTGCTGCGCCATTGACATTGATTGCGATGATGGGTGGTCACTGGTCACAGTGGTGCGGAATAAAATGGCGGGAGATGAACCATTAGAGGAGGCAGAAGAAAACAGAACACAGAACGGAACGCAACACAACACACTCACCCGTACTTATCTATATCTATCAACTTATCTCTATCAACGTCAATCTGTAGGAAAGGCGTCTAGCAGCATACCTCGTGGATATGGTTTGGATTGAGATAATAGAAGCTATGTCTCTAGGTTTGACTGATTTTAAGGTAAATCGTAAATTCACTATCATCTTTACTGCAACTCTTAACTTAAATGGCAATAAAACCTAAATGCCCCTACCCCTACAAATATTACACTTTAATATGACAAATCATACAATCCCTGTACGCACTTCAACACAAAGATGTATTTACACCTTGATCTTTTCCGACAGTATACTTGGGATCTCTCTCTTCATCTTCTCCTGCTTAATCTTCTGCAGCTCAGCAATCATGTGAGCTTGTTCCATCTTACTTTTCCTGATTCCATCTTGGTATATGTCTACCTCATGAGACAATTGCCAATGATGCGGCGTATAGCGAGCATCCACGGGTGAATAGGCGACGCAAGTTGGAGAAACCCTCCCAGTTGAGTTTGTCAACAGCGAAGAATGGTATCTCCCTACATCATTTCTGTCATCCCTTGAGTCTTGAATTTGTTTCAGTAACGCTGCTTCTCGGATAGACTTGGTATTTGATGCCCCCAGTATCTCCTTCTGCAGCATCAGCTCCGTTCTTCGATTTTCCTCCTTCATTTGTTCCAGCTCCATACGCAACTTTTCTTCAACTTTGATATTCCTGGCACTTTGCACAAGTAGTCTCTCCCGTAACCTGGTTAGAGTTGTATAAGACATTGACGAATATACAGGATTATTCCACAGGAATTCAGCAAATGCTTCTTCGAATATCCTTGCAGTACCATCATCAATTGATCTGTATGAGCGGGATGAGCTCATGCCAAAAGCGAGAGAGTCTTCTTCAATTTCATCATCAACTTCAGGACTCGGGACAACATGGTCATCATTATCATCAATTATTCCTTCTGCAGTTAGAACAGACTTGATTGGTAATATACCGATGTCGCTTTGGATTGTTTTAGGAGGCGTCGACGACACAGAGCAGTGAGAGTGCCCAGAAGCATCCAAAGGTGACTCAGTACTTGACGACGTGCCAGAGTTAGTTCTTTTTCGAAGGACGCGAACAGGCGTGTCGCTCGTAGATGGCAAGGCAATGCAGTCAATGATACCGTTGATGAAAATACTCATGATGGACGTTGAGTTGGGGTTAGGGCTACTATTGCTGTTGTTTGGCACAATTACAATCAGTGGAGGAGTGCAAGGACAACTATCTTCCCCTTCAATTTGTAAGGTATGATAGGTATGCGCATGCAGACGCGTGATACATACAATCTGCACACTATCAAGAAAGAAGAATGCAGTGATAGCGCGCAGCCAAATTGGTGAAGGAGAAGCATTACGGGCAACTTACCTGCTTTTTCTTGGTCGTTGAACGAGCTACAACATTTCTGTGAGAGGGGGGAGAAGCAAGAGAAGCATCCAAAAAAGAACCCATCTTCAAATTTTTAGATGTTTGTGTCTTTCCGGTTGTCTTTCCGCTTTCCGGTTAGTTTTCTATTTGAGTCGCGATCAGATGAAGTTTAGTACTGCGTGTAGTGCATTCGGCATTTTCGCTGTTTGCGTCAGATTTCAGATACCCATCCGCATCTTCACTTGGACGCGCGCGACGTTGATCGATCTATCCCTGCTTCCACCCACGCACACACCCAACTCTTTCAAATTTGATGTTATTGCCCCAACCTGTTGCCACAGCGTTTGCATCGGCGCGGCGTTGTAGCACAGTTGCATAGGTAATAGTTCAAGGGCTAGATATTTATTGATCATCCAAATAATATTTCGAACTTTGGCAACAGTTGTGTTATTTTTAAACTTCGATCTCAATTGAAATTGCAACCTCAACCACGAGAACCCAAATTTGAAATATTCTATCATATTGAATCTCATAGCCATCCGATCGGTGGTGTGTATATTTAACACAACTAAAGGACATCATGGCTTATAACGAGGATTCCTCTGCTTCTGGACATGACGAGCCATGGATTCAGTGGTAAGTTTTACAGTGTTATTGCTGTGATTTATACTATCATGCGTTTTAAAATTGAGGGGCAGTGCTCTTTCATACATCTTATTCACACACATCATATTCTACCAATTCAACAAAATTACAGGTTCTGTGGGCTCAAAGGTCATGAAATGTTTTGTGAAGTGGAACGAGCCTACATTGAGGATGGATTCAACCTCTACGGCCTTCGTGCCTGCGTGTCCAACTTTTCAGATTGTCTTGATTTAATCCTTGATAGAATTGGTCCGGATGATTCAGATGATTCGCATTTGACAAAAAGTGCATGCACTCTGTATGGTTTGATACATGCACGTTATATAGTTACAGCTCATGGGTTGGATTCAATGTATAACAAGGTGCGTTTGTGGTTATGTATTTGATTTGCATGATGATTTTCTTATTGAAATGCCAACCTCACCCATCATATTTACATTATTTTTCATTACAGTACGCCGCCAAAGAGTTCGGCACCTGTCCTCTGATTCAATGCAGTGGACAACCCGTGTTACCGGTAGGGCTAAAAGATGATATTGGTCTCGAAAGGGTGAAAATCTTCTGTCCCAAATGTCAATCAGTCTACCACCCTCCACCTATTCGTTCACGTGGTGTGCATCACTCTTCCAATGGTGGAGGGGGAGCCGTGGATGGCGCAGCATTTGGAACAACCTTTCCCCATCTGTTTTTGATGACATTCAACAATTTGATGCCTGATCCCCTCCCCCCTGATTCTTCCTACACCCCCAAAGTATTTGGCTTTCGAGTCCATAAGAGTGCTTGGCAGCAGGGGAGAGGGGGGTATCCATCCCGCTCAAACAACAACAATAGCAGCAGAAGAGGAGGTGCCTATACTCAACGTCGTCTTGCGAGTATGACAACATCTAGGGTAGCACCTGCCGCTCCGGTTCAACAGCCGCCCGCTAGTGCTGGAAAGGATGGAGCTCAGGATGGTAGAACGGGAAAACCCTCAGCAAATGTTGCAGTGGCAGGGGAAACATCTCCTCAACCAGTTGAGGCAGTGAAACCAGAACCAAATGAGGCAAATCCTGGTGTAGTGGTGGAGGAAGCAAGCCCAAATGGCAACGATTCTGCAGCCAAGAGAAAAATCAAAAGCGATGGATCCAAAAATAGTGTTTCTCCAAAGCGACAAAAGCGCAGTGACGCGGTGTAGAATAGTTGCGATAAGCAATATGCATTATTGCGGAAGAGGAGGAAGTTTGATGTGCATTTGACAACAGCGCAGAGACGCGATTTAGAAATTTTGCGGAAAACATTTTTTCGAGGAGAAAGTTTGATGTGCATTGTAGTGGTTGGCATACTTTAACTGCATATAATGAATAATCTATAGGAAAAACTAACAATCCGAACGCGTATGTTAAATATTTACCCAACCTGTTTCACACTCTTTTCAATGATATCAAGGCATTCATCAATCTCGGATTCAGTGATGGTTAGAGGCGGTGCGAACCGAATGATATTACCGTGAGTTGGTTTCGCAAGCAGACCATTTTCCTTCATCGCGATGCACACATCCCAGGCTTTCCCATGATCGCCATACCCCATCTTTGGTTGATCAATTACAATTGCATTCAGAAGACCTCGGCCACGTACACTCTCAATACAAGTATTACCTGTCAAAGAGTTCAATCCAGCTCTGAGTTGCTCTCCTCGAACGGCTGAATTTTCACTAAGGTTCTCATCGCGGAGAACCTCGATAGCTGCAGTTGCAACTTTGCAAGCCAGCGGCTGCAACGTGAAGAACAAGCATTGGTACGTTAGGTGAAATGGGAAGATACTCAAGGTGTCAATAAGCAAATGAAAAGTAGGGAATACACATACTTACATTTCCACCGTAAGTTGACCCATGCTCTCCTGGCTTCAATGTGAGCATAACTTCATTGGATGCAAGAACGGCGGAAACAGGAAGAACCCCGCCAGACAATGCCTTCCCAAGGACCAAGATATCAGGTTGGCAGTTATCATAATCTACTGCCAATCTATGACCTGTTCGTCCAAGCCCTGTTTGAACCTCATCTGCAATGAGAAGTACATTGTACTTCTCACATAGACTCTTCATGCCAGACATATACCCATCATGTGGAACGACTACACCTGCTTCACCCTGGATAGGTTCCACCATCATCGCTGCAATATTGTCAGCATCTTTCTTGAACTCTGCTTCTAGAGCATCCAAATCGTTGTACCTTACACTCGAGAAGCCTGGCATGAATGGTCCGAACCCTAATGCAAAATCAAAAGCATGAGAAGATATTCCATCAACACAGCAGACACATCATCAGAATCGGACTTACCTGTATATGCAGTAGGATCACTAGAGCTCGATATCGCAGCAAGTGTTCTACCCCAAAAGTTATTGCCTGCAAAGATTACACGCGCCTGGTTCTCCGGAACGCCCTTCACATCATATGCCCATCGACGAGCAAGCTTGATCGCAGTTTCTCCCCCCTCCACACCAGTATTCATAGGCAAGATACGATCATAACCAAAGTACGAAGTCATGAACTCGGCGTAATGACCAAGACAATCGTTATGGAAGGCACGAGAAGTGAGTGTCATTTTGTGAGCTTGCTCGACAAGAGCATTAATAATCTTGGGATGGCAGTGGCCCTGATTGACGGCAGAGTAGGCACTCAAGAAGTCAAAGTATTCATTCCCATCGACATCCCATACGCGTGTTCCTTCTCCTTTTGAAAGAACGACAGGTAAGGGATGATAATTATGAGCGCCGTACTTGTCCTCTAAATCAATGTATGCTTGACTTGCATCAGAGATAGGAGGTTCCTGAATCGCAGCGGAGAACGTGCGAATCCCAGTGCTACGAGCTGCGGCGATCTTCTGGGCAGATCGACGGAATAGCATCATCTTTCTGTAAGGTTATATGATAAGTAATGTGATTGATCGGCTAGATAATTAGTGGGACAATAGTGTCATGGTTTATTGCTATTTGCCGCAAATGCAAAGCGAAGTGTAAGTGTCTTAGGTTATCTATTACGCACGTTCCACGTTGTGATACTCCTAATAGGTATCGTGGGTGTTTGCTAAGTGCATCGCCCACACATACAAATAATTCTTGACAATGTCATGTTGTACAGTGCGTGTCACACTGTCACACGAAGACAAATAATGACCATGGCATTTTTTATGGCCATGCATGGCATAGCATGGCATTTAGCATGAGTTAATGCTGAGGCAACCGCAAACCGCAATCAACCTTCTATTCTCTCTAGAGATCATCTTATTAATATTACCTTTTGTATATATAGTTTGATCAGGGAGTGACCGCGGAGTGAGCTCAACTTCTCCAATTTTATCAATACATATATCATGAGTAGTAAAGAAAGTTACAAGCTTCTCCTCCTCGGGGGCAGCTTGTTTGGATGCATGATGACATTCTTCCTCCCATACAACTCACTAAATGGTCCTTCTATTCAAAGCCTTATAATACACCCAGATCAAAATTCTAGATTTTGCAATACTTTCCGGCTGAAATTCAAAGAGCAGTGTAGCGATGGTGATGCCAAGCGATGCCAACTGCGATAATATTAGAGAGGATATTAGTGATTGCCTAACGACGGTGAAAGCTGCATACGAGGAAATTAACTACAAATGTTTGAAGAGAAACGCCCTTTACCAAACGTGCACCATGGCATGCGACGATGAATCAAGTGAGGATGGAAACAAAGGAGATTCTCACAGCAAAGATGATAGCAACAAATGCCGCAAAATGTGTGGTAGCAAGAAGAATGAAGTGTTGGATTGTGAAGAACGAATAGTACAGAAATGGTTACGAAAAGAAGGGATAGATGATTGGTATGCCAAGTAGAGAAAATGAAGAGAATGCTTTCAACAATTTGTACAAAGAAGTTATACATGACCCCGATTGATTGATTTGATGATTATTAAACAGAGGTGCTTATTTATATCATCTCAATTTGTTTCTCTCGTAATACGAGATATCCCGCAGCCCACCCTTGCGAGTGAACGAAGCATATAGAAATGTTTGGTTTCCTTCTTCTTCATTATTTGGTGTAGATTGCGTAGGCGTAGAGTCACCTTGCTCCTCAACAGCTCTAATCAACGCATCTTGCACTTGCTGCTCATTTATATATTGTTGAGAACCGAAGTGACTCCTTAAATCTTGCTCCTTTTTGCTAGTTCCACTTTCCAATAAATGCAACTGACGATGTCTTCTCATTCTTTGAACTGATATCGCTGTTTGCATTGAGTAACTCTACTGATCCACTCGGATCTATGCGATACATGGTCGCCTCCCCCCCTTTATTACTACCATCTACATTCTCATTCCTCAGGCACTGCCAATAACAGTGCACATCCATATGGACGTGCTCCCGCTTTCATCGTCATTTCTTGAACCTTTTCAGCTAACGTCCTCAAGCAACTCTTCAGGAGAGATTTCCTCTCCATACACGTATCCTATGATCCAATGCTAGCCTGACTGCAATATCACTCAAGGCTCGTCCATCAGCACCAACTCCAGTATGACAGATACATATAGATGATGATATGGGTACTATGCGTGGAGTTCCATCATCAATAATAAGTGGTGAATTTGTCCCAAGGAAGCGGAGTGGGATGCACATGTAGATGCCTTCTTCTGGTGGCGATGATGTCGAGTCAGAATGAGGTGTTGCCACTACCTGTTTCAGACGACGAAGGAATCGAAAGCGCAACTACAGGAGCACCCATCATTGAGGCACGTACTGCTCTCCCGACTTGATCTAAATTACCTGATGGATCGAAAGTTGTAAGTGAGTAGCTGTGTCGGCCACCAATACTAGAACCATCGGCAAACTAGAATCTGATTATGAAATAGGGAGAGAATAACTAACGTTACGAAGCAATAAACGTGCCTCATGTTGGTATGATGGATACGGCCGCTAAAGCAAGGTGATAGCATCGATATTATCATCTATTAGTTGAGCTACAAGCTGCTACAATCTCAAGCCTATAAGTAGTATATAGCTACCGCAACAACATTAACATTGCCAATTACCATTGCATAAATTTTGTAACTCGTGTAACTCGTAACACTTGTGGTCGTAACAAACACTGAAAACACGATGGACGCACATGAGGGGTATGCTTATCAAAAGGGAGAAAAACGTTATCAAAATTTAAATGCAGCGAACGGCAATCTTCTGCCACCATCGTCTCTCTTTTGATTGAGGCAAACGGACAATGAAAGCTGCTGCGGAGACTACTCTATGATACCAAAGAGGAGACAGCAGCTTGTTATATTCATTATTGACTCAGAGAAAAGAATACAATGTCGTCTATTCCTGCTTGCCATCTTAGTTGTTTAAACGGAGGGTACTGCAATTACATCTCAACAGATGAAATCTACTCTCATCGATACTTTCGCAAGAGGTGGTCTCATTCAAAAATGTATCTGCCCTCCCGGTTATGGCGGCATATCTTGCTGAAAATAAGATAGAGCAGTGTAGCAATGATCTGACATGTCATAATGGTGTTCCATGCGCCCTAAATGAGAGAGGTGAATATTATTGTGATTGTAGCTATGGCGACTTGATTAGCACATTTGCAGGCAAGATGTGTCGCTGAGCCGGCCACCTCCTATTGCGGACAGGGTGATATCAAGAACAGGTCGTTCTGTACTAATGGTGGCCTGTGTCAATCAAATATTTATCGTGGTGTCCATTTCGATGAAAGCAGTGAATATTCTACGTGAGTGTGTTATGCATAGACGACGTTGCAAAAGTACTTTGTGTACTTTTTGTGTTCAGATATTCTCTCACCCAGCTATACTTCATAATATTCATCTCTGATTCATTTCAGTCACAAAGGATGTGCTTGTCCACCAGAGTTTGAAGGCGATCATTGTGAATTCCTTAAGGTTCAATCAGAGGAGGTCCAAGCAGAGCAGGTTCAAGCAGAGGAGGATCAAGCAGAGGTGGATCAAGAAGAGGAGGTTCAAGAAGAGGAGGATTCAAGCAGAGAAGGAACAAGCAGAGCAGGTTCAAGCAGAGGAGGAACAAGCAGAAGAAGTTCAATCAGAAGAGGTCCAAGCAGAGGAGGATCAAGCAGAGGATCAAGCAGAGGTGGATCAAGAAGAGAAGGTTCAAGCAGAAGAAGTTCAAGCAGAGGAAGTTCAAGCAGAGAAGGAACAATCAGAGCAGGTTCAAGCAGAGGAGGATTCAAGCAGAGGAAGTTCAAGCAGAAGAATCTACCGATCAACATGATACCGAAGAAACTGCTCTAGCTGCACCAGCAACGTCTACAGTGGCAGAGCCTGTAGCCCCTCTGAACCACGCAAAAGAATCAAATGAATCAAACGAGTTAAACCTACCTGAGGAAGACGAAAATGTACAAGTCGAGGCTCCTCCCCGTCACGAGAAGACTCCTCCTATCCAAGATCAGCCTTTCTCAAAAGCTCCTCCTGTCCAAGATCTGCCATCCTCTGACAATGCTCCTCCTGTTCCTGATAACACATTGCTTGACTTGGAATCTGCATCAATTGAAACCATCGCTGCAAGCAGCAAAGGATCATCAGAAGAAACAAATCAGCTCGAAGGTTCCACCATTGCGCTGATCTCCCTTATAGTTGCGGCCTTGATGATTGGGTTACTCTCTTATCGTCGAATGCGAAAGCGTGGTCATAGAGAACTTGAAAACCACTTTGTTCTCGGTGACAACTACAAAGACGAGACTCCAATCCGAGTGCAAATGTTGAGCGAGTTGGAGCAACCTAATGAGTTGGATGAAGTACTTCGGGCTTGGATGCAAGGGAGTGTTGAGTACGAAGATGACGATGAGTTGTTAACTGAGCGATCCGAATGCTCTTTGGAGGAGATTGAACTAGAATACCCAACTGTTGAAGGTGAAGAAGAAGGAGACGAATTTGAAGAACCTATTCATCAGAGTGATCGCAACCCATTTGCGCATATTATTGGACCACTAATGCGCTCGGGAGACGGCATCGTGTAGAGATAGGACCATGTAGATTACAATTTCTTAATTCACATTCATTTAATTGACTATTACTCTATGAAGGAAGATGGGCGCCGCCCTGGCCCATAATGCACAATCTACGCCATCAAACCCTTGTTCATATTCATCATCGGGCTCCGTAGAGGTAGGTGTAGCCGCTCCACTATCGGGTGATTGCTTATCTAATTGCTCAAGGTTCGCAAAGCTTAAACTGCCCCGAGGGCCTCGAGGAGAAAACATCTCTGATTTTTGTTTCATCATCAACTGAAAGTGGCGACGGCGAGGAGGAACAGGCGTTTTTTCTTCGCATTCTAGACTTGCAAGGCATTCATCCAATGTGTTTGCAACTGCATAGTGGAGCTTCAAAAACGAAACATGTTGATATGCTGCTACCGCTCCACCCTGAAAATATCGTTTCATATCATCTACTGACTGTTGCTCAAAGAGCTGGAGGGAGTTTCAGAAGCCACATTAC